>CM035837.1:215251271-215393771 GCA_020510985.1 Pholidichthys leucotaenia
CCAGAATTCATAGGAACTGGGAGATTCTTAAGAACCTATCGCTCATAAGAATGCTTGTGACCGTAGCTTAACTGTGTTCCCGCCCCATACCAGTCTTCAGCCGCTTTGTATTAGATGAGGGAATGAAGACAGCATGTCTTGATTTGGACTGGGTTTTAATCAGTCGAGTTCTGATTTGACAACTGCTGATATTTGCTTGATCCCTCCTGGGAGCTGATGGTATTTCTAAGACTTGGGGGTTGATATGTCTTCCCAGTGTTTATTGTCTCATGCTGCACAGCAGCATTTAATTAAAGGTGAAAGTAATCTCTAAAGCACGATTGGAGAGGGGCATATCAGCGTAGCCTGTGCCCGGTTTTCTGCTCGTGCTGTGATATTAACAGGGGATGTTGGGTTTGGTGTTTGTAAGTAAGCATTATGAACAGCCAGGGAAATGTTCTGCAGAGTTAAAAACCCTTCCCCCCCATGTCACCCGTGAGTTATTACAGCTGTTAAACCCTGAAAAAGTTGTTGGTTTTTAAATCCTGTTCAACAGTTCTGCAGAACTTCAGCAGCAAGCCGAGGAACACGGTGTCAGTGAGAGAGTGTCAAGCTTGTGGGTTCTGCCTCTGTGGGCCCCCGCCCATTACGGAGGTACGTGCACACTTGTCCTAACTCTTCTGCATTGCCTGCTGTAGATTAGCACTCCTGCTTGTTCAGCACTCTATTATTGGTTCCTCATCGGCCCTCTATATTATCTCCTGTAACACTGCTGTGTCTCCTTTTGGTTTGTATACCTTCCCACCTTCTTTCTTTTCAGAGCCATGACACAATGTTTCCACTCACTCCTCCTTATCTGTCAGGCAGGGAACTTTTTTATGATCAGCCACAGCTCTAGCCTGCCGAGCCCCATGCCTTCATCTATAGTTCATAGCCACATCCTTCTTAACCTTGAGCTCACTTTTCTCGCCCATATGATCTGTGACCATGCTGTCATCCATAAAGTCTCCAGTGCTCCACTTCCCCCAACTGTCAGGTTTTTTTTCTAGATGTGGGCAGGTTATCTGTTGGGTAATAAAGGCTGCTGGTGGTTGGTGTGGCCTCGGGACTGTTTATCCCGAAGTGCAGCTGTGAGCTGCCTCATGTGTCTGTGTGGTGCTGATTAGCAGACCCTCAAAGTGGTCCGGCACTCCTGCAGCCATTCGATGCCCACTGGCGCAATTTCATGCCAGCATACCAGCCTTTCTCCGCTCTCTGTCTCCAGCCGAATCCCACGGCCATGTGGGATTCCACACTTTAGCAATTTGCCCCCAGCCTTCCCTCCCTGCCCATTTTAAATCCCTCCACCTCTTTATTTTCCCCCTTAAACGGAGCATAGTCACACATTTGATGGGATTTGCACTTACATGTTGATGCTAGCTCGGGGTGTTTTTCAAATTGAAAAATGGTGCAAAATGTTGCTTCTGTGTGTGTTACCACATGGTTTGTATCATGTCAAAGCTGCTGCAAACGCTTGTTGATGCACCACTTGAGGAATACGCTGATGCACATTATTAAAAGGGAAGCATCTGAAGCCTCTCTGAGTAATCAATAGGTAAGTGGTCTAAAAGGAGCAGCGCTGAGAGTCAAACTCTGTCAGAGGACATGAGATTATGTGCCTGCGAGTCCTCTGTTGCTGTGAGACTGCAGCTTTTAAACACACCCGCTCTGATAGTCCCTAATCAGGAAAGGTCTGTCAGTTTCTAACCTGACTTTCCTTGTAATGATTTTAATTCACAGTTTCCTTCCCCCTGAAGGAAGCGAGTGGGACTTTTTCCACCATTGGCCCAGTCAAAAGGGCTGACGGCAGAATGTTATGTGTCTGATACAGGAGGGCTGCTCTAATAGCCAAGTTCATTCCACGGTCCCTGCAGACATCAGTCTCTCTCTCTGTCTTTGCTTGGGTGTTTTTTTTTTCTTCATGCCACCACACAGGCAGTCTTATCATCCCTCCCCAGACTTTATTTTCACATTATTAATCAGCATGATAAAAGTGGCAATCAATTAGAATCCTTTCCCTACAACACTTCACAATACTTCTGCTATGAAGATATCAATGTAGCGACTGATTGACACATCTGGAGTTGCATGCTAACATGTGTTTGAAAGACTGTCTTCCACATCCTTAAGCGATAAGGAGAGCTTTTTTCCCCATCTTTTAATTATTATTGGCCTGCTGTTCTTTTCTTTGCTTCTCTCCACCCTTTTTGGTGCATTCTCATTCTAGTTTCTGGTACACGACTTTAGTTGTAGATAACAACTTCTGTGTGTATAAAGTGTCCCCTTACAAGCCAGAAACTTCAGCTTCAGGATCTTCTCAATGCTTAATTTTTTTTTTTTCCACAATATCTTTATTGAACCTTTTTTTTTTAACAAACATGATACAAACAATCAAACACTAACACTAAAGTACTACAAAAAAAAAAAAAAAAAAAGGATGCACTAAAAACACCAACAACCACCAGCAAAATCAAATCTTCAACAATGCTCCTCTGTTTAGTCTAGACAATCCAATACATAAGTATACATATTATGTTCACCAGTTTGGAATTTACAAGGTCCACACACATCATTCACCTTCTTCTTCAAAAGTTATGTTTAAATTTTTTACATAATCAATAAAAGGTCTCCATATATTCTCAAACACAATTTCCTTTGATTTCAGTATATATGTTATTCTTTCTAATGGAAGGTTTGTTAACATCTGTCTTAACCACTGAGTCACATCTGGTCTATGAGTCTTTTTCCATAATAGTGCAATACATTTTTTGGCATTAAGCAAACTGAGGTCTATGAATGTTCTTTCACTTTTATTAAAATTATGCTTTTCTGGGTACAGGACCCAACAAAAACAATTTAGGATTCAATATGATTTGTTTTGAGATTATTTTTTCAATTGTTACCCTCACCTCTTCCCAAAACATTCTTATTAATCTACATTCCCATACACAATGAAATAGGGTTCCTTTACTTTCCATGCATTTTGTGCATGTATCTGGTATATTTTTGTTATATTTATTTAACTCCTCCGGTGTAACATACATCCGCATTAACCATTTGAAATGTATCAATTTAAGGCGTACATTTATTGATTTGGTTTGAGCTTCTGCACAAGCCATTTCCCATTGTTCCTCTGAAATTTCAGTTTGCAGATCTTCTTTCAGTAGTTTAATCTTTTCAGTGAATTTTCACTTGAAGATAGTGTCAATGAGTTATAAAACTCTGAAATAATACCCTTTCTTTACTATCTTTCATCATCGTTTTTTCCAAGGATGAATAAATAGGTCGAGTGAGAGCTTTATTTTGATTTGATCGAATAAAGTTTCTAAGTTGAAGATATTTAAAAAAATGTGTTCTATTGAGATTAAATTTGATCCTCAGCTCTTCAAAAGACATTATGATATCTGCACATGGCAAATATAAATTCCTGAATCTTTTGTATCCCTTTTAAATTCCATACTTTAAATACAGCGTCCGCTCTCCCTGGTTTAAAATATTGATTACCCCATATTGGACTAAATTGTGACAATAACTGTGGTTCTTTTAAATAGTTTTTAGCTTCACACCATATTTGATCATATGCTTTACAAAGGGATTTTTAACTTGTTTTTGTAATTTTTTTGCCGAATCTGAGTATATGAATATGGGAAGAGGTAAAGGTAAATTGTATGATTCCATTTCAGTCCAATGAGGGAGATCATTTGATGAAAAATAATATGTCATAGACCTCAGTTGTGCCGACCAATAATACAACATAAAATTTGGACATTTCAGACCTCCACGATCAAATGGTAAATATAATAAAGACAGACGTAATCTAGCCCTCCTGTTGTTCCATATAAATTCCACTAACTTTTTTTTTATTCTTGAGAATAAATCTAAAGGTGGTGATAAGGGGAATGTATTGAAATAAATAAAGTATTTTAGGTAAAATATTACTTTTAAGTATATTGATTCTCCCGATCATCGACATTGGTAGTGACATCCATCTCTGAATTAACTCATTGATATCTGTCATTAAGGCTTCATAGTTGACACTGGCGACTGATTCTAGCTTAGGCACAATTTGGATTCCTAAATATTTAAACTGATTTACAACATTGAATTGATTTACCTCAGGGGCTGGGTAATTTCTCTGGGTCTCATTTAGCATTAATATTGAAGATTTAGTTTTATTTATTTTATATCCTGATATTTCCCCAAAATTCTTTATTAAATTCAACAAGGTTGGAATTGATTTTTTTTAGATTCGACTTAAACAAAAATTATGTCATCGCGTACAGGGAGATTTTATGTTCTGTTGGTCCAACTTTAATTCCATATATTTGTGAATGTAAACGTATCGCTATCGCTAAAGGTTCAATTGCCATAGTAAACAGTAAAGGTGAAAGTGGACAGCCTTGTCGACATCCTCTATTGATTTTTATTGGTTTTGAAATATTGTTATTTGTTAGGATTTCTGCTGTAGCATTATTGTATATTATTTGAACCCATTTTATGAAATTATTTCCAAGTCCAAACCTTTGTAGGGACTTCAAAAAGAAAGGGCCATTCAACTCTATCAAAGGCCTTTTCGGCGTCCAGTGATAGGAGAGCTGTATCCGGTGCTTCTTTATTAAAATAAATAATATTAAATAGTCTTCTTACATTATGGAAGCCTTGTCTTCCCTTTATAAAGCCATTCTGATCTCGATTAATAATATTTGGTAAAATTTCTTGTATTTGTCTTGTTAAAATTTTACAGATTATCTTAAGGTCGGCGTTTAATAGGCTTATTGGTCTCATATTTTCACATTTATTAGAGGGCTTACCTGGTTTTGGCAGCAGTATTAATTAAGGCATTAGTTTATGTATGATGGTAAATTATTATTTTGAAATGCTTCTAAAACCATTTCCAAAAAAAGGTTTTATTAATTTATTCTTAAATTTCTTATAAAGGTCAACTGGAAGACCATCTGGTCCTGCACTTTTCCTGATTTCATATTATCAATGGCTAGCCCAACTTCTTCTTGACTAATTTTAGACTCCAATATCTCCCTGTTTTCATTTGGAATACACGGTATAGATAGTTCGTTCAAAAACCCATTTAGTTTTGTTAAATCAAATTCATTTTTAGTATCATATAATTTTTCATAGTAATCTCTAAAGGCTCTGTTAATTTCTAAAGGATCTATAACTACCTGTCCGTTACTTATAATACTAGTAATTGGTGTTTTAATTTCTAATTGTTTAATCTGCCATGCCAATAATTTTCCTGATTTTTCACCTTGTTCATAAAAAGATTGTTTCAATCTTAGAAGACTCGAGGCAGCTCTATTCGCTGATTTTTTGTCGTATTCAGCTCTCAAAATCAGTAATTCATTCTCCAACCTTGGATCACTTCCTGCATACACTTTTTCCTGAAGACTTTTCATTTTATGTTCCAATTTAGCTCTCTCCTCTCGAGTCTTCTTAGATTTTGATCCTGTATAACTAATAATATGTCCCCTAATAAAAGCTTTGAAAGCTTCCCACTTTACACATGCTGATGTTTGTGTAGTATTGATGTCAAAGTACTCGTCTATCTGTTTTTCTATATACTTGACAAATTCCTCATCCTGAAGCCATTTATGCTGAAATTGCCATCTACCTGATTCCTTTGTCAATTTTTTATCTACATATATTAGACAACAGGGTGCATGATCAGAGATCACAATGTTATCATAAAAGCAGTTTTGAATCGTGGATCTTAATTCTGTGGAAATCAAAAAATAATCAATACGTGAGAATGTCTTGTAGGTACTGGAATAACAAGAATAGGCTTTAACTTGTGGTTTCATTTCTCTCCATATATCTAACAATCTCAATTCTTTCATAAAATGATTAATAGTCATCCTACATCCATTGTGCGTACAATCCAGTCCTGTTGATCTATCTATACCTGGATCAATGTACAATTAAAATCCCCTGCTATTATATGTTGCCCTGTAAGTGATGATAAAATAAGAAATAAATTAGCAAAGAACTTTTGATCATCTATATTGGGACCATATAAGTTCACAAGATTTATATTTTCTAATAGCAAAGAACCTTGAAGGATTACATATCTTCCAAGTTTGTCTCCAATTACATTTTTCACTTGAAAAGGGACTGATTTATGTATGAGAATCATAACTCCCCTGGCCCGGGATGAAAATGATGAGGTGAATACACTTCCTTGCCATCTACTCCTAATTCTTTTTATATCCTCCTCTATTAGATGAGTTTCTTGTAAAAACACAATTTTTGAACCCATGTCTTTTATTTTATTCATAACTTGTTTAAGTTTTTTTAAATTTTGTAGACCTCTGCAATTCCATGAAGTTAAATTAAGATTAACACTTTGGTTTATGATCAATAGAGAGTTTGGGATTACCTTGCAGTGTAAACATGCTCATACAGAGAAGCAAAAACATGAGTGGTTGAACATTCATCCTACAAACTACACACAAACAAATTCCCCCTTCCCACACTTGTGGCGAACCCCCCAAAATCAAAAGAAAAATTCCGTCTCCCGATATAGCCATCGACCGTTCCACACCCACGGGGAACAGCCTAAGCCACTCCTTCTTCATTCTCCCAATCACCCTAACTCTACTGCTTTTAATGACGTAACATTAACTCTCCTCTGTAGTTTTCCAACTTAACTCCAAAATTTTTAACAACTTTGTACATCATAGGTTTTTTTTGTTTGTTTTGTTTTTGTTTTTTTTTAATATATAATACAATCTATATTTTGTAAACTTGCTGTTTACTTCAAGTCAGTCAGATGCCTGTGCAAATGCTTAATTATTCTACCTTATATTTTGTTCATGCTTAGCTCCCACCAGTCTCTTCTTCTTCTTTGATCTTCTTGATGAACTCCTGCGCCTCCTCTGGGGTCTTGAAGATGTGGGTTCTGCCCTCATACGTGGTCAGCAGTCTCGCAGGATAGATTACACCATGACGAATCCCAAGGTTGCGCAGCTCCTTACGTATGGGATCAAACTGCTTCCTCAATTGTTGGATTCCTGTGGCCAAATCTGGGTAGAACCGCACCTGCTGATCCTGGTGTTTAATCTCTCCTTTAGCTCGTGCAGCGTTGAAGATCTTCATCCTGTCTCTGTTGCTAAGAAACTTCATAATTAAGGTCCTCGGCGGTCCCTTATCTCTCCGTGGGCCAATACGATGTGCTTTTTCCAGAACCACTGCTGATTGCAACTCCTCGCTGCCCAGCACCTCCGGAATCCACTTTTCCAGAAAGGAATATATGTCCCGACCTTCTGATTCCTCTGGAAGACCCACCAGCCTCAAGTTATTCTGTCTCGACCGAGATTCCAAATCCAAAATATTATCTTCTAGACATTTATTTTTTTTTTCCAAAGTGCGCACCTTTAATTGAAGACGGGTGACGTCATCTTCAGCACTAGTGAGACGGAGCTCCATCTGCGCCGTTCGTTCTACACAGTCACCCAATTCCTTTCTTATTCCTTCCAACGCTGTCATAATCCCATCAAATCTAGAGGAAAAGTCCGCTCTCATTGAACTCATGGCAGCCATCAGCACATCTGCGCCGCTCCCCGCAGATATCGCACCGTTGCCAGCCTCCTCCGCCATATATGGAGTTTTGTTTGCTGCGTCACAGACCTGAAAGTCCGTTAATTTGGACTGTTTCGGCGGCTCGCTTTTTCCTTTACCTAGTTTTCCAGCCTTAGGCTTCGCCGACATATCCTCGCCCAAACGCTGGGATACGTTCTGTCCCAAATGAGAGAGTTATTTGCCGATTTTTTTCTCCAGGAGCAGAGCAGAGTGAAACACGTCCGTCTTACGTGGCAGCCATAACCGGAAGTGTCAATGCTTAATTTTTGACATTTTATTTTACAATTTGAACTGCACTGCAAAAAGAGCAATAGGAGTTTATGAATATTTAATAAATGAAAAATATCTATTTTACATAATAGAAAAAGAGTGGGTCTGAAGTCTACAGAAGTCGAAAATTAGGGGATGAATTAAAGCTACGGTCACAAAGATTCTTACAAACCCATCCTTCATAAGAATCTCTCAGTTCCTACGAATTCTGGAGATCAGACATTCGAGGAGGGGGACATAGTTTCTTACGGCTGCCTTTCAATTCACAAGAGCAACTTGAGGCATTCTTTAGAAATGAGGTGTTTTTCTGTTGTACGATGGCCCTGGAGTTCTTACGTTCTTTGTTAGGGTACCTTGGGATCTTCCTACAGCATACTTACTACCATCTTATGAAAATGTTTGTGCAACTCATGGCACTCTCAATTCGTTGGTAGGAAGGTCTTATGGCTTTCGGCACATTTTGTCAGCACAAATGTCACACAAATGATGTACTTCCGTCTTATGAGCGCCTCACTACTGCCTCACGCAGGCTGTACGAATCTCAGTACAAATGGGGATTGTACGGAGTCTCCTACGACCACTGTGAAGTGCCTTCAAGAACAACTTAAAACTGTCCCATTCGCCGTATGGTGACATAACCCCTAGTGGTCAAGAGTGGTAAAGAATTTTTGTCATTAAAATAGTTCAGATTTCCAAGGCAATAACTTGAAAGTTGCAAGAGATAATGGCTTACTGTCTATTAGAAAGATGTAGAATATGATCCAAAGTTTCAGATAGGAATAAATTTACACATCTAATTTGCATAATGTCATGGCAGCTATATAAATTACATAACTCAGTCAAAAGTGGACTTTGGACATATTTACACAAAGAACGGTTCACTTTTTTTACACCGTTGTTTCTGTAGGGGCATTTTGTTATCTTATCTTCCAAGTATATGAACCACAAAATCAGTACAATGTAAAGAAACAAATTTGTCTTGCTGTTGGCAGAGGGGGGCTCGCTGGCTGGCGTGATCGCTGTGTTTTCATCCATCATGGTTGTTATTTTGCTTTTTGTCGGTCATTTACACTCTCTACCACATCTACAAAGTCTTATGATTATCCCACGTAGATTTCGCTTGTATCCCGCGGCTATTTTCCTTGTACAAAGCCGTTTATGTGATGGTCCATGACAATGCATGGCAACCATATTTGCTTTCTGGGCTCAAAGAGAGGAAAACAGGAAAAGGAAATACGGATTTCTTCTTCTTGGGTGTATTACGTGTCATCCATGAGTCCTCCAATGTGTTCCTGCCACCTTCTGAACTGGCAGATCAATACAAATCGTCAGTACAGCTGGGGAAGTCACAGTGAGTTGACAGGCACAGTTGCTGCGCTGTGCCACTGGCGGCACGCGACCGGGCCATGAAATGTGGCCAGTTAAAAAGTTAAGGTGTTCTTGATAGATGTACTTTATTGATCCCAAACTGGGAAATTACGGAGGCATACTTGAGCCGTACTTACAGCCAATATCTCATGGAGTTCTTATATTGTTCCTATGGCATTTGTACGGCCATTCTAAGATGAGGGGTTTTCATGGGGCGCTGGTAGAAATCTTGGACAAGACCATTGATCTGGCCATGAACTTATGGACCACAAATACTGGATTCCCCTACAACCGCCTTAAGGAGACCGTACAAAATGGTCCAAAAATTGTTCGTACGGTGTTCACAGCTGCTTGTAAGGGCATTTGTGACTGTAGCTTAATGCATTACCACAGGGTAATGACTCAGTTTCTCAAGAAAACAAATTTAACAAGCATGCACTCAGAGAGGACTTACCTCCACCAAGGCTATTTGTCCACCAATTAAAATGTGTCAACTGACAGAGTGTGGTGAGTTGTCTGTGTGCCTTAGTACTATAAGGTTTGCTAAAAAAATGTGACCTGGAACACAAATATTGATCTCGATCTACTCCAAAATCTAACAGTCATCCTTGATCCAAGGGCTGCCTTTGATGAAAACTGTCCAGGAGTTTTTGCTTAATCCTGCTAACACACAAACAAACAAGCAAACAAAGTGCAATGAACACAGAAACTCCTTTGCCAATGTAATAAAGACAGTAGCAACTGTGGCTTCTGTTGACTTCTGTCGCAATTAGGGGAATTCAATGGTTTTGATGAATTGTCGTATTCAATTTGGTTTAATTAATCATGCTTTTAGAACCAGACTAGAACTGATTTTAATTTTAGTTGGAAAGTCAGCAGTGCAAAAACTCAGACAATTTTATCCATCCATCTATCTTCTACCACTTTTCCGGAGGTCCAGGTCGCAGAGGCAGTAGTTCCAACAGAGAAGCCCAGACTTCCCTCTCCCCAGCCTCCTGCTCCAGTTTTTCAGAGAGGATACCAAGGCTTTCTCAGACCAGCTGAGAGACATAGTCTCTCCAGCGAGTCCTGGGTCTGCCCTGGGGTCTCCTCCCAGTGGGACGTGCCCGAAAAACCTTAAGTGGGAGGCATCCAGGAGGCATCCTGATCAGATGCCCATACCACCTCAACTGGATCCTTTCAATGTGGAGGAGCAGCGGTTCTACTCTGAGCCTCTCCTGGATGACTGAGCTCCTCACCCTATCTGTAAGGGTGAGTCCACTAATCCTACAAAGAGAGCTCATTTCAGCCGCTTGTATCCACGATCTCATTCTTTCGGTCATTACCCAAAGCTCATGACCACAGGTGAGGGTAGGAATGCAGATTGACCTGTAAATTGATAGCTTTGCCTTAGAGCTCAGCTCCCTATTTACCACAACAGACCAGTACACCGTCCGCGTCACTGCAGAGGCTGCTCCTATCCCTCTGTCAATCTCTCGCTCCATTCTCCCCTCACTTGTGAATAAGACCCCAAGATATTTAAACTCCTCCACTTGGAGCAGGAGCTTGTCTCCAACCCAGAGAGGACAATCCACCTTTTTCTGGCTGAGGACCATGGACTCAGACTTGGAGGTGTTGATTCTCATCCCAGCCACTTCACACTCAGCGGCAAACCATCTCAGTAAGACCTGTAGGTCATTGCTAAGCCAACGGGACAACATCATTTACAAACAGAGATGAGATCCTGTGGTCACCAAGCATGACATCCTCCAATCCCTGGCTGTGCCTTGGAATCCTGTCCATATAAAGTATGAACATCAATCATGAAAATCAGGATGAATGCTAGAACAAGGATACAGTGTACCCTGCCCGGTATGGGTTTACCGGAGCCCCACCCGGGAGCCAGGCCTGGGGGAGGGGCTTGATGGCTAGCGCCTGGTGGCCGGGTTTCCACCCATGGGACCTGGCTGGGCTCAGCCCGAAGGAGTTACATGGGTCCGCCCTCCAATGAGCTCACCACCTGCAGGAGGGGCCATGGGAGTCTGGTGCTATGTGGATCAGGTTGCAGTCGAAGGCGGAGACCTTGGCGGTCTGATCCCAAGCTTCCTAAACTGGTTTGTGGGATGTCAAATGTCACTTCTCTGGTGGTGAAGGAGCTTTAGCTGGTGCATGAGGTTAAGAGATACCGGCTGGATATAGTCGGCCTCGCCTCAACACACAGCTCCAGTTCCGGAACCAGTCTCCTGAGGAGGGGCTGGAGCTTGGCCTACTCTGGAGTTGCCCTGGGAGAGAGGTGACGAGCAGGGGTGGGTTTTCTTGTATCCCCCCACCTTCCTGCCTCTATATTGGAGTTTTCCCCAGTCGATGAAAGGGTTGTTTCCCTGTACCTTCGGGTTGGGAAATGGATCCTGACCATCATTTGTGCCTATGCACCAAATGATGGTTCAGAGTACCCACCCTTTTTGGAGTCTCTGACTAGGGTGCTGGAGAGTGCTCCTCTTCGAGACTAGATTGTCCTACTGGGGGACTTCAATGTGCACATGGGCAACGACAGTGAAACCTGGAGGGGGGTGATTGGGAGAAACGGCCTGCCCGATCTGAACCTGAGTGGTGTTCAGTTACTGGACTTCTGTGCTAACCACGGTTTGTCCATAACGAACACCATGTTCAAGCATTACATTGTCCATATGTGCACCTGGCACCTGGGCACTCTCGGTTGCAAGTCAATGATCAATTTTGTTATCGTGTCATCAGACCTGCGACCGTATGTCTTTGACACTCGGTTAAAGAGAGGTGCAGAGCTGTCAACTGATCACCTCCTGGTGGTGAGTTGGATCCGATGGTGGGGAAGATGCCATTCAGACATGGTAGTCCCAAACGTATAGTGAGGGTGTGCTGGGAACGTCTGGCTGAGGCCCCTGTCCCGGAGGTCTTCAACTCCCACCTCCAGAAGAACTTTGACCACATTCCGAGGGAGTCTGGACACAGAGAGTTTCAATGGGCCATGTTCTCCACCTCCATTGTTGAAGCGGCTGCCCAGAGCTGCGGCCGCAAGGTCGTCGTGCATCTCGTGTGGCAACCCCCGAACCAAGTGGTGGACACCAGTGGTGAGAGGGGCCATTAAGCTGAAGAAGGAGTCCTATCAAACTTGGTTTGCTTGTGGGACTCCCTAAGCAGCTGAGGTGTACTGGCAGGCAAAGCGGAGTGCAGCTCGGGTGGTCGCTGAAGCAAAAACTCGGGTGTGGGAGGAGTTGGGTGAGGCCATGAAACAAGACTTTCAGTCGGCCTTGAAGAGATTCTGGCAAACTGTCCGGCAGCTCAGGAGAGAGAAGCAGCTCGCTGTGTACACTGTGTATGGTGTGGATGGGGCACTGCTGACTTCGACTGGGGATATTGTCAGGCGGTGGAAGGAATACTTCAAGGATCTCCACAATCCCACTGACACGCTTTCCACAGAGGAAGCAGGGCTTGTGGACGAGAAGGACGACTCTCCCATCATAGGGGCTGAGGTCGCCAAGGTGGTTAAAAATATCTTTGGTGGCCGGGCCCCGGGGGTGGTCGAGATTCACCCTGAGTACCTCAAAGCCCTGGATGTTGTAGGGCTATCATGGTTGACACGCCTCTGCAACATTGCGTGGAGGTCGGGGACAGTGCTTTTGGCATGGCAAACCGGGGTGGTGGGTCCTCTCTTCAAAAAGGGGGAATGGAGGGTGTGTTCCAACTTTAGAGGGATCACACTCCTGAGCCTCCCTGGGAAGGTCTATGCCAAGGTACTGGAAAGGAGAGTCCAGCTGTTGGTCGAACTTCGGATTCAGGAGGAGCAATGTGGTTTTCGTCCTGACCGTGGCACATCGGACCAGCTCTTTACCCTCTTGAGAATCCTTGAGGGTTCGTAGGAGTTTGCCCGACCAGTTTACATGTGTTTTGTGGATTTGGAGAAGGCATTCGACCGTGTTTTTCCTAGTTTTTTGTGGTGGGTTGTTCTGGAGTATGGGGTATTGGGCTTGTTGTTACGAGCTATCTGGTCTCTATATGGCTGTTGTGAGAGTTTTGTTCGTATTGCCAACACTCGGTCGGACTCATTCCCAGTGAGAATTGGACTCCGCCAGGGCTGCCCTTTGTCACTGATCCTGTTCATAATTTTTATGGACAGACAATTTTAGTCAATAATAAATGTTTGTTTTTAAACACCTTACTCTTAAAAAGGTCATTGACTGTTCTACTATTAAAGTTTTGGCTGATAGAGGTCACTTGTACATAAACTGAACTCTTTACATGACTCCTCTTTATTATTTTCACAAATATAGCACTGCAAATACTGTATATGCCAGAAAATATGAAAGAGCATTATTTTTGAAGTCACTGTTTTAGTGCATGTCTGTACTGTTGTTTGCAGAGATCAAATATTCATGGGTTTTCAATGGGCAGCACAGCCCCCTGCAGCAGGACACCCGCCGTTTCATCTCCCAGAAGACCGGCAACTTGTACATAGCCAAAGTAGAAGCCCCCGACGCGGGGAACTACACGTGTGCGGTGAGAAACATGATGACCAACTCCACGGTGTTCAGCTCGCCAACCCCCGTGGTGGTACGGGGTGACGGTAAGCTTTCTCAGCTCAACTCACACAAACTGCTGGGATGGAAGGCGGCACACACCAGATATATTGCTTCTCTTCAGCGTGACAGTGTTTTTGCCTCTGCTACCAAGCGAGCTGCACAATGCGACGCCAGCACAAAACACATATTTATCATCAGACACACAATGTAGTATGTGTTGACAGGAGTGCATGTACGCAGCAGGGAGCTTGCCACCCAAGCTGAACCCCATCAGGACCATTTATGTTCAGCTGAGGCAGACCTCTAATCCAAAATCAGCCATCCGCACTCTTGTATATGTGGCATCAACACACAAGCTTGCTCTGTGCCTGTGTCATCTGCACTGTGGCTCCTACATCTAGTGTGAGTTATTGCAGTGGCATGCTCTTGTTTTGTCTTTTGACTGGTGTGATTTGCTCTCATCCATTCTGCAGTGGTTATGGGCGAATACGAGCCAAAAATTGAGGTTCAGTTTCCTGACATCCTTCCCGTCTCCAAAGGATCATCAGTGAAGCTGGAGTGCTTCGCCTTAGGAAAGTAAGTGTCACAGATGGCACAGCGCATCGGCAGCTTTGCAAGGCATCCTCTTATGCTGCAGCTAGCAGCCAAACAAAATGCGATAGCAGCCTTTGCAGCCATTGTGAGCGGGGGCACGTGGCAGAGGTGACCTTTTGTTGTGTGACCTCTGCAGCCCCGTGCCTTCTATCTCATGGAGAAGAGCTGATGGAAATCCACTCCCTGGCAAGATTAAAATCAACCACTCCAGTGGAGTTCTGGAGATTCCATATTTTCGCCCAGAGGATGCCGGCATGTACGAATGTGTCGCAGAAAACAGCAGAGGACGAAATGCTGCCAGAGGGCAACTTATATTCAACAGTAAGGATGAGTCAACATTTAACACTGTTTATTTTCCATTATTTAGTCATTAGCATTTCTTGGAAAGAAAGTAATTAATTCACTTGTTTCTCAGCAGACTTGAACGGCTTTGTACTGTATGTTTGCTTGATCAAGACATCAACAGGATTTTTTTTTTCAAATCAGTGGTTTAAAGCATAAAGTGAGAATAATTTCTGACATCAGAAGTGCTACAGATTAAACCTTTTGACTCCTGACAGGCTGCAAAACAACAAGCACAGTCCAAGCCTTCTGTGGCAAGGCACCAAGAGAAAAATACTGATCCTGCATCCATATCATAAGTTGGATTGATGCTAAAATGTGGTCACTTCTGAGATGAGATTGTCTGAGACCCTTAGGGGACATTACAAAAAATATTTAGAGCCCATATGTTACCTATTTGGGTGGCGCGGTGGCGGAGTGGTTAGCACTGGTGCAGCATAGCAACTCCCCCTTGGCCAGGGGATCCCGGGTTAGATCCCAGCTCCCGACCAACAGTGATCTGTGTGGAGTTTGCATGTTCTCCCCGTGTCTGCATTGGTTTACGCCGGGATTTCTCTGGTTTCCTCCCACATGCCAAAAACATGCAAGTTAGGTTAATTGGCATCAAACTGGGGATTCTAAATTGTCCTTAGGTCTGACTGTGAGAGTGAATGGTTGTCTGTCTCTCTGTGTTGGCCCTGCGATGGACTGGTGATCTGTCCAGGGTGGACCCTGCCTCTCACCCAAAGATGCTGGGATAGGCTCCAGCCCCCCCCCCACGACCCGAAAAGGATTAAGCGGAAGAAGATGGATGGATGGATGGATGAATGTTACCACATTGAATTAAACATTTTTTCATTCCCACATTTGACTTAAACCATTGTCAGATTTTAATAATTTTACTCCCACGTTTTAATCATTTTAATATAATAATAATAATTTGTTTATATCGTGCCAAATCATAACAGGAGTTAGGTTTTCATTTTTTTTCTTATTTCAGACAAGAACAAAAAGGAGATGTTTTTACCTTTCCATGTTTCGACTGGCGACTGCAGTCTTCCTCAGATATAACAAGTTATCCTCAGATAACAAGAGTGATCTCAAGACACTTTTCAGAATAAAAACATGACAATGCATATATACCATACAATACATAATACAAAAGACGAGAGTAAGATAATGACAGCATAACTAAGTATAGCCTTTATCAAAGAGGAAGGTTTTTAGCCTACTTTAAGATGTACTGAGTGTGTCAGCCTGCCAGACAGAGGTTGGAAGAAGATTCCACAGGAGAGGAGCTTGGTAGCAGAAAATTCTGCCTCCTGATCTGTTTTTAACTCTAGGAACCACAAGTAAACCAGAAGTTTGGGAGCACAGCATTCTAGTTGGATGGTAAGGCACTACAAGTTCTTTAAGATATGACAGTGCCTAATTGTTTAAGGCTTTATAAGTAAGAAGAAGAATTTTAAAGTCAATTCTTCATTTTCTGGCAAGCCAATGCAGAGAAACCAAAACAGGAGAAATGTGCCCTCTTAACTTAGTCCTGGTCAGTGCACGTGTGGCATCATTCTGAATGAGGTGAAGAGTTTTTTTATGGCGTTATTAGGACAGCCTGATAAAAGAGAATTGCAATAATCCAACCTGGAGGTGACAAAAGCATGAATTAATTTCTCCTTCCTTGCAGTGGCACTAGGGGGCCGGAACAACATCATCATTTAACTACTTCTTTAGATAATGTGTTACTTGTATTTTTGGACCCAAATAACAGTAAGTTTGGTTTTATCTGAATTTAGAAACAAGAACTTTGTCATGTCAATTGCTCCTGGTGGGTCTGGAAGCGTCATGTTAGGCAGCATGAGGTGCCGTGGAGCAGGTACTGGAGCTGGGAGGCACTGTGGAGCACTTACCCTGAATGAGACGGCTGGGGCGTGCTGACCTCAGGATGAGACGGCTGAGGCACATCCAGTCCAGATGCCCAGGAATCCCTCTCTGAAGCAGCCATCTTGGGTAGGGGAGAAGAGGTACAGGTTGGAGCAGAAGCCACACCAAAACAGTCAGCAGAAGAGCTCAGTGGGGAGGGCACAGAAGCAGATGGGGGCTGCAACTGGGTCTCCCTAGTGGGAGCAAGACAAGACCTCTTTAATACAGATATTAACAAAACAAAAAAGAGGACTTGCCTTAACTCCTGCTCTTCCGCTGGTGAGGACCCCGGTGACTCTGCAGCTGGAGAGGCGATGACCATCACCAGAGATGCTGAAGGAACAGCAGATGAGACAGTCAGAAGTGCAGCAGTGGGGGTGGGCAGAAGCACTGGAAATGTTGGAGCCAGCACTGCAGGTGTGATGACAGGTGAAGCAGATAGAACATGAGCTGCTGTGTGTGCCGAGAAGAGAGCTGGAGCTGTGGCATGTGCCTCGGGAACAGTGGGAGCTGTTGTGTGCACCTCCGGGGCAATAGAAACTGGTGTGTGCACTTCAAGCAATGGCTGGAGCTGTGATGTGCACCTCACAAACAGCTGGAGCAACCTGCAGAGGAGCCGGAGCAGGTGGTGGTACGTGGCATCGAGTTGATTGGCGTCTCCGGGAGCCTTCTTTCCACCCAGGTCCCCCGTGTGCCAACCTACTGCTGTAACAAAAAAAAAAAAAAAAAAAAAAAAACTCCCTCCGCTCTGCAGGAGTAAACACAGGTGGGCAGTCGGTTGGCTCCAGCGAAGAGGAGGCAGATGGTAACGGTGGTAGCAGGAGAAGGGAGAGATTCAGCACCCGGGGGTGGACGCACACGCTTGGTCTGGCTCCTAACAGATTAGCGACTCCACCCCAGCAATCCACCTCGTCTTCCCAGGAGAAGCTGCTCTGAGCTGTGGCCGCTAAGTCCTCAATCGCTTTGCCTCCCTACTCCACCTCTTCCTTCTCTGACTAGACTCGCCGCTGGGTCCATTACTGGCTGCGTCCTACTGTCATGTTTGCCCTTTCGGGGTGAAGAAGAGGACCCAATCAGCAGGCAAATCTGGTAAACCATGATTTATTATTACACAAAATAAACACTGCGCAAGGGCAGAAGTGAAATGAAATAATGATCCAGACGATGTGGAGAAAACAATCAATGATAATCCAAACAGCATGGTGTAAATAATACCATGGTTAACATAAGGACGCATGAGGTGAAGAGTTTTTTATGGACTTATTAGGATAACCTGATAAAAGAGAATTGCAGTAATCCAACCTGGACGTAACAAAAGCATGAATTAATTTCTTCTTCCTTGCAGTTGTATTTTTGGACCCAAATAACAGTAAGTTCAGTTTTATCTGAATTTAGCAACAGGAAGTTTGTCATGTTTGCCCTTTCGGGGTGAAGAAGAGGGCCCAATGGCCAGGCGAATCTGGTAAACCATGATTTATCATAACACAAAATAAACACTGCGTGAGGGCAGAAGTGAAATGAAATAATGATCCAGATGACATGGAGAGAACAAACAATGATAATCCAAACAATGTGGTATAAATAATGGCAAGGTTAACATTAGGATGCAGCAAAGAACACAGAGTGAAAATGCACATATATAGACAGAGGTGTAATCATTACAAATCAGAACAGATGAGCACCATCAAGGCCATCAGGCAGCACAGGACGGGCGGGGCAGTAGAAACACAGAAGGGATACACACCAAACATGTGGGCAGGGGCTGCAGACCTGTCCAGAACACTACAAAGTTAGATGCCATCCAATTTTTAGTGTCCTGGAGACACTCCTGAAGTGAAGCTAACTGGTTAAGATTATCTTGTTTCTTTGATAAGTAAAATTGAGTATCATCTGCATAGCAGTGGAAGTTGATAGAATTTTTTCTCATATTGTCACGTAAAGGTAGCATATATAAGGTAAACAATATTGGTCAGAATACAGAGCCTTGTGGAACTCCATAATTAACTTTCATGCACATGGAGGATTCACCATGAATATACGTAAGCTGAGACCGCTCTGACAAGTAAGACTCAAACCATTTAAAGACTCTTCCTTTAAGATCAATTAAATGTTCTAGTCTTTGCAAGATGATACAATGGTTGATGGTGTCAAACACAGCACTAAGGTCCAGCAGAACAAGCGCAGAGGCCAGTCCTTTATCTGATGCCATTCGAAGGTCATTTGTAACTTTCACGAGTGCCGTCTTAGTACTGCTTTGTTTCCTAAATCCTTATTGAAACTTCTCAAATAAACAATTATTCTCTAAGAAGGCACATAATTGATTAGCAACTGCCTTTTCAAGGATTTTGGAAAGATAAGGGAGATTGGATATAGGTCTATAGTTAGTCAAGGTTCCCGAATCAAGAGTGGTTTTTTTTTAAGAAGTTAAGAAGTCCTGTTAATAAAGACATACGCCTTTATTAGTCCTACAATGGGGAAATTCCAGGATTGCAACAGCACAGGGACAGCAACACTCAGAGCAATAATTTAGAAGATAAGATAATAAGAGCAGTGAATGTACATATGTACAGATACAAATATATACACGGCGCGGAGCATTGTAGCTAGATGGAATAAACAGCATAATGGTCTATTTAGTTACCCCACATAGTATGAATATGTACCCATACAGCATATTATGTATTTGAATCAGCCTAGTTGTCACTCTCCATAGCGACTGATATTGTCCTAGTTGTATAATGGAGGGGACCATTATTGTGGAAGTCTGTTGCATCTTTTGCATTCAATACTATTAGGTTGTAAAGTTTTGTTTTTGTTTTTATGATCTCTGCGAGCAGCCCTGGTTAGGTTATAAAGTCTGACAGCCGTAGGTAGGAAGGACCTGCAAAACCTCTCGGTCGCGCACCTAGGATGATGTATCCTACTGCTAAATGAGCTCCTCAGTGTGTTCAGCCTGTCCTGCATGGGGTGGGACTTGGACTTCAGCAGAGATGACAGCTTAGCCACCATCCTCCTCTCTCCTATTTCCTCCACCGGGTCGAGGCGCTGCCCCAGGACAGAGCTAGCATTCTTGATCAATTTGTTCAGTATCTGCCGTTTTCCCAGTAGACCACTCCAAATGTGATGGCCACCGAATTGTAGAAGGTCTTCAGGAGCACCCCTTGTATACCAAAAGACCTAAGCCTCCTCAGTAGGAACTGCCTGCGCTGTCCCTTCTTTTAGAGTGCGTTGGTATTGTGTGAACAGTCCAGTTTATTGTTCAAATGAACACCCAGGTACTTGTAGGATATCACCATCTCAATGTCTGTTCCATGGATGTTTACTGGTGCTGTGAGGGGTTGTACTTGCCTGTGGCAGTCCACCACCAGTTCCTTAGTTTTCCTTGCATTGATCTGGAGGCAGTTCTGATGGCACCAGTCCACAAAGTCCTGGATAAGTCCTCTGTACTCAGCTTCATCTCCGTTGGAGATGAGGCTGACGATCGCAGAGTCATCAGAGGACTTCTGTAGATGGCAGTGTGTTGTGTTGTGTTGTGTTGTGTGAGAAGTCCGCAGTATAAAGGGTGAACAGGAAGGGAGCAAGAACTGTTCCCTGGGGGGCCCCCATACTGCAGATGATCTTGTCGGACACACAATCCTGGGTTCTCACAAACTGTGGCCAGTTTGTGAGGTAGTCCAGGATCCACAATGATAGGTGCTGATCCACCCCTGTGCACAGTAGCTTGTCCTTCAGGATCACCGGTTGGATAATGTTGAAAGCACTGGAGAAGTCAAAGAACATGATCCTCACCTTGTTCGCAGGCTTCTCCTGGTGGGACAGAGAACAGTGTAGGAGGAAGATCACTGCATCCTCCACCCCGATGCCATGCTGGTAGGCAAATTGGAGTGGATCCATCGCTGGTCCCACAAGGGGGCGGAGGTGGGCAAGGAGCAGTCTCTTTAGGGTCTTCATCAGGTGAGAAGTGAGGGCCACTGGTCTGTAGCTGTTCAAGTCTCTGGGGTGGGAAGTCTTTGGTACGGGTACCCACACATCACTCCTACTGTGAAAGAAACACTCCTACTGTGCACATGCGTGTACCCACCCATGTGTGAGCTTCAGGCTCAGGTTGAAGATGTGCTCCGCAATCCCACACAGCTGGTCTGTGCAGGACTTGAGGAGCTTTGCGCTGATGCAGTCCGGACCCGAGGCCTTCCTCGCCTTGATCTTCCTCAGCTCCGCCCTTACCTGGGTCTTAGTGAGGGTCAGGTTGGGGCTGGGGGGCTGTGTGCTGGGAGTGGGGGGGTGTTGGTGGAGGGAAGTGGACAGCAGGTCTCAATGACGTAGAGGCAGCAGTGGTTGGTGTGCAGGCGGAGGGGAGGGTGGTTGGTTAAACCTGTTAAAAAACAGGTTCAGATTGTTCACCCACTCCCTGCCCCCCGTGGCCCAGGAGTAGGTATTCTGGAGCCCAGAGATTGTTTTGAGGCTTCTCCAGACCCCGCCGATGTCGCTGTGTTGCAACATGTCCTCCATCTTCTTCCTGAAGCTGTCCTTGCCTTCTCCGATCTTCCTCCTTAGCTCCCTCTTTACAAACTTCAGCTTCTCCCTGTTCCCCGACCTGAAGATCCTTTTTTTTTTTTCTCTCAGTAGGGGCTTTATTTCGGGGTTGATCCAGGGTTTGTTGTTTGAGCAACACTGTATGGTCTTGGTGGGTGCGGTGTTGTCCACACAGAAGTTGTTGTAGTCCGTGATGGTGTGAGTGAGGCCGTCAATATCCTCACCATGTGGATCGCAGAGCTGCTCCCAGGCAGTGATTTCAAGACAGTCCTTTAGAGCATCCATTACCTCCTCAGACCATACTGTACCTTCACCGTGCGCATAACCAGAGGTTGTCTGTGTACTAGGGGTTTGTACACCAGCAGGAGGTGAATCAAGTTATGATCCGATCTCCCGAGTGTATGTGTATGTGTGTGTGTGTGTGTGGGGGGGGGGGTGAGGTGTACGCCTCCTTAGTGTTTGCATAGAATAAGTCCAGTGTTTTATTGTCTCTGGTGTGGCATGTGACATACTGGGTGAACATGGGCAGAATGGAGGACAGTGAAATAAGGTTAAAATCACCCGAGATGAGGAGGAGAGCATCTGGGTGTTGTGTCAGAAGCCTGCCAGTGACTGAATGGATGATGTTACGCTTTGCCCCAGCGTTCGCCGATGGATTTGCATAAATAACAATGCAGATCACATGTGAGTATCCCCTAAGGAGGTATATAGGCCGCATGCTAACAGCTAGCAACTCAATGTCTTTGCTGCAGTGTTGCTCTTTAACCGTGATGTACTCAGGTTTACCCCATTCATTATTCACATACATTATCACTCCTCTGCCCCTTGCCTTCCCACTGTCTGGTGTCTGGTCTGCCCGTATTACATGGAAACCCTCCAGTTTGATGTTGCTAGTTCTGTTAGCCATGTCTCAGTAAACAACATCATGCTAATCTGTCTGAAGGCGCTCTTGTAGCGGGACATGGCCGCTAGCTTGTCTGTCATTGAGTAGCGATCATACATTTCCCATGATAACGGATGGAAGGACGGGTCTGTACCTTATGTTCCTCGCTCGCCGTCATACTCCAGCTCGACATCCATGTCGAGTTTTTGCGTTAGCACCTTGGGGTGGTTAAGTGCTAACAGCTGGTCCCTGATGTACTGTCTTCTGCTATAAACAATGGCTCCGTCCGCCGGCTCAGGAGACATTTGGGGCGATCTGTGTGTCCGTGATGGATAACGTGTCGCCGGATCAGAAAGTTTGGCCAGAGAAGCCAGATAGTAAATAAGAAACAGGAAGAAAAACTCAGAATTGAGCCGCTGTTGCAAAAAGGCAGCCAACTCGTGTGGCGCCGGAAGAAAATGTGTGCTAATTGAAAATGTTTAAGAAAATGTGTGCTAATTGAAGGCAAAAGATCTTTGAGAAGTTTAGTTGGGATGGGGTCTAAAAGACAAGTAGTTCATTTAGAGGATGAAAAAAGGGAGTTTAAGTCAGAGGGACTAATTGTGACCAATCTGTCCAAATATAAATGTGAGTTTGAACACGCATGTGCATCAGGAAATAAATCTTAACTAAAAGAAGGTAAAAGATTCTTAATTTTATCTCTGATGTTAGTAATTTTTTTCATTGAAGAACCTCATAGACCTCATAAAATCATTATTTTGAAGAGTACACTACTCACAAAAAGTTAGGGGAATTTGACTTTCGGGTGGAATTTATGGAAAATGTAAAAAGTTCAGGCTACAGTGACATTATATTGTGAAAGTATGGCATTTAATTAGAAGCATGCAATGGTAATTTCCTCATCTCAAGCAATTTATTGAAACAAAAGCCAACAACAGTGGTGGGTATACCACAACAAAAAATGTCAGTGTCTCAATAACTTGTCATGTGCTCTTGAGCATCAATTACAGCTTGTCAACAACGTCTCATGCTGTTCACACCAGTTTAAAGACTGTGCTCCCCAAGTTTAAACGATGTGTAGACTTTAAGACCAGAGGAGAGAATATGTTGGACTTGGTGTACACAGCCTTTCCAGATGCTTATAAGGCAACACCTCGCCCCCACCTCGGCCATTCTGACCACATATCCGTGATGCTGGTGCCTGCCTACAAACCTTTACTTAAGCGCAGCAGGCCAGTAGTGAAACAAGTCAGGATTTGGCCAGAGGGTGCAACCTCAGCACTTAAAGACTGTTTTCTGCACACAGACTGGGAGGTCTTCAAAATAGCAGCCTCCCAGGGAGACACTACAGATGTGGAGGAGTACGCTGAAACCAGCTAGTCACCAGCTACATCGCAAAGTGCACAGAGGATGTCACTATAGTGAAGACTATCACTGCACGGAGCAACTATAAGCCCTGAATGACTGCAGAGGTGCGCTCGCTGCTCACAGCCAGAGATGCAGCGTTCAGAGCAAAGGACAGGATCGCCCTCCGCTCAGCCAGGTCTGCGCTCTCAAAGGGAATTAAGACGGCGAAGCACGCCTATGCGGAGAAAATCCAGGGACACCTCTGTGACGCAAGGAACACCAAAAGGATGTGGCAGGGAGTTCGGGCGCTGATGGATTACAAGTCTAGGCAGGGGGTCGATGATGATGACACTTTGCTTCCAGACAGGCTCAACAACTTCTTTGCACATTTTGAAGCATCAAACCCGACAATCAGAGGGAGGGCTGGCCAATCTCCACCATCGGTTGGGCCAGCTATCACCATCAATGCAGCGGACGCATGGAGGACCCTAATCAGGGTCAACCCACGTAAAGCTGCTGGTCTGGACAACATCCCGGGACGTGTACTCTGAGACTGCGCAAGCGAGTTGGCGGATGTCCTGACTGACATTTATAACATCTCCCTGAGTCAGACCATCGTTCCCAGATGCTTTAAGACCTCTACCATAGTAACGGTGGCAAAGAAACCAGTTGTGTCCTGTCTGAATGACTATCGTCCTGTTGCACTGACACCAATTGTGATGAAGTGTTTTGAACGGCTTGTTAAACCACACATCACAGCCTGCCTTCCTGCATCACATGACCCGCTCCAGTTTGCATATCGTTCAAACCGCTCCACGGAGGATGCTATAGTCACCACCCTGCACTCTGTCATCACCCACCTGGATCAGAAAGACACCTACGCCAGACTCCTGTACATTGATTTCAGTTCAGCATTCAACACCATTATTCCCCTGAGACTGATGGAGAAATTACTCCTTCTCGGTCTGAACACCGCCACATGTCTCTGGATCCTGGATTTCCTGACTGAGAGACCTCAGTCTGTCCGTGTTGGAAACAACATCTCCAACTCTATCACGCTGAGCACCGGATCCCCTCAAGGCTGCGTACTCAGTCCACTGTTGTTTACACTTCTAACACATGACTGTGTATCCAGACAAGAGGGGAACCAGATTATTAAGTTTGCAGACAACACCACAGTGGTGGGACTTATTCAGAGGGATGAGGAATCAATGAGGAGAGGGCGCATGCGCACGCAGCGACCGGCAGCTGGTGAAAAAGTACGTCGTCTGTGTGTCTGTTTTTATGTACTTTTATATGTTTTTACGAAATCCTCTGTGTCGTTTCTGCCCTGGAGTGTTTGTGGACTGTATGGCGAAGCGCTCTCTGGTTCCTACAACATGGACTTCCTCCCCTCTCTTGCACTGCTGCTACTTTTCCTCCGGCTCTTTGTCTATGAGGTAAACGTGTTCGGCAGCATGGCGGGCAGGATACATTATTCCAGGGACATGTTGCTGCATTTAAACACGGTTGATGCAGCGGCTGTGATTGAGCCTAAGCCACAACTGCCGGACTTTATTTTGAGAGACGGACATAGCGGTGAAAAGAGAGATGGGAGAAGGAAGCGCGGAAGGCGTGGAGGTGTGAAACTGCACCTGAGGAGACGTCACTTTGGTAACATTCCTCCTCCTTCGATGATTTTTGGGAACGTACAGTCTCTGAGAAACAAGGTGGATGAAATTCAAGGGAATGTACGCTACCAGAAGGACTTTAAGAACTGCTGTGTCATGGCTTTCACGGAATCTTGGCTTACTGCGCATGACCGAGACGCAGACCTGTGGATTGACAGCTTTGGAGCCCTGCTGCGCTCGGATCGGCAGGAAGAGGTGACGGGGAAGCGTCAGGGGGGCGGCGTATGTTTATACATTAATAAGCAGTACTGCACATCTGTCACGGTCAGAGAGTGCATCTGTACACCCGATGTGGAGCTGCTGTCTGTGTCACTATGCCCCTTTTATTTGCCTCGCGAGTTCCCCCAACTTTTCATCACAATTGTGTACATTCACCCGAGGGCAGACGCTGACTCCGCCTGCAGCACTATCTTTGATGTGATCCAGCAGCTGCAATCAATTTCTCCAGAGGCGTCAAACTTCATTCTTGGGGATTTCAACCATGTTTCTTTAAAGAAGACACTTAAAAACTTTTATCAGTATGTCTCCTGCCCAACCAGGCGAAAAAAGACATTGGATCTGTGCTATGGATCCATAGAAAGGGCATATAAATCACTCCCCCTTCCTCCTGTAGGATCCTCAGATCACAACTGTGTACATTTGCTGCCCACATATAAAACTGCTCTCAGAAGAGGCAAGGTGGAGACGAGAGACATTGATGTGTGGACAGAAGATTCAGTGCACAGCCTCCAGGAATGCTTTGACTGTACAGACTGGGAGATGTTCACACTGTCCTGTGGGGATGATTTGGACTCTTTGGTGGACGTCACATGCTCATACATGGCTTTCTGTAAAAACAAGATTGTTCCACGTAAACGTGTCAAAATATATCCCAACAATAAACCATGGGTTACAAAATCAGTTAAATCCTGCATACAGAGGAAATCACTTGCCTTTAAACAGGGGTCTGTTTCTGAGCTACAGGTTGCCACAAAGGAGCTGAAGGCCGAAATTTTAAGAGCAAAACAGAATTATAAATCAGAGTTGGAAAGCAAGATGGCAGCAAAGAAACTTGGTTCAGCCTGGGCCAGTATGAAAACTATTGCAGGCCTTCAGAGCACAGAGCGCAGTAATCGTGTGTTTTTAGATGGTTTTAATTCAGACACAGAGCTGGCTAATGCTCTTAATTGTTTTTATGGTCGTTTTGACTCCTTTGATTTTAGCACAGAAACCCAAGATTTGAAACAGAAACTCAAAGACAATCAGCACTTTAATATTGAGGTGCAGGATGTTAAAAGGGAGTTCTGCGCTGTAAAAGTGAACAAAAGTCAGGGCCCTGATAATATATGTGGGCGCTTGGTAAAGTCCTGTGCACATGAACTGAGTCCTATATTTCATTACATTTTCAGCAAGTCCTTACCGACACAACATGTGCATCTGGAAAGAAGCCATAGTTGTTCCATTTCCAAAATCCAGATGTCCTAAAACGGTAAACGACTTTAGACCAGTTGCTTTGACTTCAATTTTAATGAAAATTTTTGAAAAATTGGTCAGATGTGAGGTCCTAAAGCAGACTGAGCATGCATTGGATCCCCTGCAGTTTGCCTATAGGCCTCACAGAGGAGTGGAGGATGTTTAACATGCTTTTTAAACATCTGGATTTTAATGGGACACACACCAGGCTTTTATTTGTGGACTTTTCCTCCGCCTTTAATACAATCCAACCTCATATCTTAGTTGAAAGGCTCCTGCAGCAATTTGATTTGAGCAATAATCTGGTGGGTTGGATTCTGGATTTCTTAACCAACAGGACGCAGAGAGTTAGGGTCAGTGGTACATTGTCGGACCTAAAGTGCTCTTCTACTGGCTCTCCTTAGGGGTGTGTGTTGTCACCACTACTCTTCATCCTGTACACAAACATGTGTCGGAGCAGACATGACAACAGACACATTATAAAGTATGCTGATGACTCAGTTATTGTCAGTCTCCTCCAGGATGGTGAGAGTGGCCACGGCCCAGTAGTTGATGATTTTGTTCACTGGTGTGAGGATTCCTACCTGCAGCTGAATACGACAAAAACTAAAGACATGATTGTTGACTTTAGGAGGAAAAATCCCAGGCACAAAGTCACCGTACTAAAAGGCCAGACCACCGAATGTGTACAATCCTACAAATATCTTGGAACGATTATTGATAGTAATTTAAACTTTGAAGAGAACTGTGAAAGGGTGTGCAAAAAGGGTCAGCAACATTTGCATTGCTTGAGAAAACTTGCACGCTTCCAAGTTGACCGAACCATAATGACAGTGTTTTATCGGGCATTTATTGAATCTGTTTTATCCTTTTCTTTAGTGTCATGGTTTGGTCAGATAAAACTGAAACAGAGGAAATCCTTGGATCAGGTAGTTAGATGGTCCAGTCGTTTGCTTGGTGAGCCACAGCTGAGCCTGACATCCCTGTACACCAGACAAGTACAGAGGATGGCTACCTCCATTTTAAATGATGACTCCCACCCTTTGCACTGCCACTTTCAGCTTCTTCCCTCAAGACGGAGGTTTGCTGTCCCAAAAAGTAGAATCCAGCGCTGCAAAAACAGCTTTGTTCCTGCTGCTCTCAAAGAGTTGAACAAGCTGTAAAAATATATTGCACATAATTTAGGTACCTATTTATTAACTCCATTTTATATTTACTTATTTTTGTAGGATGTCACTTGGGTTCTAAATATTTTATTGGGTTTTAGACCTTTGAGTTTTTAACCTCTTTGACTATTTTTTAACTTTTAATATGACCCTTCTCTCTTACCTCTGGTTTTTCTCCCATCTCTTTGTCTTTTTATACCCTGATTGATGGAGTCTTGAGTATTTTTATCATGTTTATAGTCAGCTTCATATGTGCCTGTGTTTGTGTCTATGTTGAATGTAATTTGTGGCTTGTATATATGGATGTCACCAGACTGCAAAACAAATCTACCTACGGGTACAAATAAAGTAACCTGAACCTGACCTGAACCTGAATGTACAGGGAAGAAGTGAGAGACCTGGAGGGCTGGTGCAGGGAGAACAATCTGGTGCTCAACGTGGACAAAATGAAGGACATGATTGTCCACTTCCGGCGGTCACAGCCTGAACACGTCCCTCTCAGCATCGGCGGCCGTTTAGTGGAGAGAGTGGAGAACATCAAGTTCCTCGGAGTGCAGATCTCGCAGGACCTGACCTGGAGCAAGAATTCCTTTGGGATCAGGAAGCGGGCCCAGCAGAGACTGCACTTCTTGAGGAAACTCAAACAGGCCTCTCTCCCCATCTGCATCCTCAGGACCTTCTACAGAGGTGTGGTGAAGAGTGTTCTGACGTACTGCATTGCAACATGGTACTCCAGCTGCAGTATGCCAGACAAAAAAGCCCTGCAGAGGATAGTTAAGGGAGCTGAGAGGGTAATTGGAGTTTCCCTCCCCTCTGTCCAAGAACTTTTTCAGAACCGTTGTAGGAGCAGGGCACTGAACATTGTCAAGGACCACTCTCACCCTCTGCATAAACACTTTGAACTTCTGCCATCTGGCAAACGATTCCGGAGCATCAAAGGCAGAACCACCAGACTGATAAACAGCTTCCTTCCACAAGCTGTTAGGATGCTGAACAGTTGATCCAGAATCTCTCATACATACTACTGCACCTGTGGACATTATGTATATTATTTGTATATTATAGTTCTGGTTAGTTTTCAAGTATGTCTCAGGGATGTGTGAATAGCTGTGTTAGGGTGGGGGTGAGGGTGTGTGTGAGTGTGTCTTAAATTATGTTCTTTTTAACTTATATGGATGCCGACAGAAACAGAATTTTATCTTGCCTGCACTACAGTTGTATGTACAGCAATATGACAATAAAGGTTGATTTGATCTGATTTGTTCACAAGTCTACTTATTGTCTGCTGAGGCATGGCATTCCACTTTTTTTGAAGGTCAGCCCTCAGGTCAATGAGGTTGTGGGGTGCAGGTTTACAAGCCTCTACATGGTGAATCAGCTGATCCCATAGGTTTTCTATGGGATTCAGGTCTGGAGAAAGTGCAGGCCACTCCATTTGTGGTATTCCAGCCTCCAGCAGCCGTTCCCTAATGATGTAACCTCGATGAGCTGGAGCATTGTCAGGCATGAAGATGAAATTAGGCCTGTGTTGTTCATGCAGGGGCAAAATGACTGGATTAATGATGTTATTCAGGTAGTATCGGCTTGTCACTGTACCATTCACAAAGTATAGGGCAGTTTTGTATTGACTAGACACACCTGCCCAGACTGTAATATGGTGACAACAGTAGCTGATGCATAGCGCTCTCTTTGATGTCTCCAACATCGTTAGCGGCCATCATTTCTGCTCAACGTGAATCGACTTTCATCAGAGAGGGTCACTGGTCCTCTGTCCACCGTAAATGCTCCCTAGCCCATGCAAACGATGATGCCTGTGCTTGGTGGTGTAGTCAGGTACCCTTGCAGGTTGTTTAGCACACAGACCAAGCTGATGTAAACGGTTTCGACTGGTCTGATGTGACACTTGGGTGCCTCTCACCTCCCTTAAATGTGCCTGGGGTTGAGTGGCATTCATCATCCAGTTCCACAGGGCATTGTTCACAATGAAGCGGTCATCAGCGTGGGATGTGGCTAAAGGACGTCCACTTCTATTCCTTTCTGTGACTCTTCCAGTCTCTCTGTATCTCTGTTGCAACCTGCTGATGACACTCTGTGACACTGTAAGTTCAGTGGCCACTTCCCTCTCAGAACATCCTGTTTGAAGCCTCGCAATTGCAAGGTACTGTTGTTCAGTTGTTAGGTGCCATCTTGGTCTCATGATGTCAAAATGTGAACAGCATGATGAAGAGGACTGAAGAGCCCCAGACCATCACACTACCACCACCATATTTTACTGTTGGTATGATGTTCCTTTTCTGAAATGCTGTGTTACTTTTACGCAGAATGTAATGGGATACACACCTTCCAAAAAGTTCAACTTTTGTCTCGTTAGTCCACAGAGTATTTTCCCAAAAGTCTTGGGGATCATCAAGATGTTTTCTGGCAAAACTGAGATGAGCTTTTATGTCCTTTTTGCTCAGCAGTGGGGTTTTTTTCTTGGAACTTCACCATGTATGGGCTGCACGGTGGCGCAGTGGTTTAGCACTGTGGCAGCACAGTTTTACCCTCGGCCGGGGGATCGCGGGGATCATGAGATCGTGGGTTCGATCCCAGCCCCCGACCAACAGTGAGCTGTGTGGAGTTTGCATGTTCTCCCTGTGTTGCGTGGGTTTACTCCGGGATTTCTCCGGTTTCCTCCCGCACACCAAAAACATGTAGGTTTAGGGCGCTTGCGCATGCAGCGACCAGCAGCCGGTGGCTTGTCACCAGACTGCAAACCAAGTCTACCTACGGGTACAAATAAGTAACAAAAAAAAAAAAAAATGTAGGGCATTTTTGCCCAGTCTCTTTCTTATGGTGGAGTCATGAACACTGACCTTAACTGAGGCAAGTGAGGCCTTCAGTTCTTTGGATGTTATTGTGGGGTCTTTTGTGATCTCTTGGATGGGTTGTCGCTGCACTCTTGGGGTAATTTCGGTCGTCCGGCCACTCCTGGGAAGGTTCACCACTGTTCCATGTTTTCACTATTTATGGATAATGGCTCTCATTGTGGTTCGCTGGAGTCCCAAAGCTTTAGAAATGGCTTTATAACCTTTTCCAGACTGAGAGATCTCAATTACTTTGTTTCTCATTTGTTCTTGAATTTATTTGGATCACAGCATGATGTCTAGCTTTTGAGGATCTTTTGGTCTACTTCACTTTGTCAGGCAGGTCCTATTTAAGTGATTTCTTGATTGAGAACAGGTGTGGAAGTAATCAGGCCTGGGTGTGGCTCGAGAAATTGAACTCAGCTTTCCAAAGATGTGATAAACTACAGTTAATTTATGTTTTAACAGGGGGGTGGGGCAATCACTTTTTCACACAGGGCCATATAGGTTTGGATTTTTTTCCCCTTAACAATAAACACCTTAATTTAAAAAGTGCATTTTGTGTTTACTTGTGTTATCTTTGTATAATATTTAAATTTGTTTGATGATCTGAAACATTTAAGTGTGACAAACACAAAAAAATGCAGCAAAAAATTGCTGGAGGTTTCTTCCTGTTAATAGGGAGTTTTTCCTCTCCACTGTCGCCTAGTGCTTGCTCACAGGGGATTACCTGATTGCTGGGGTCTTTCTGCAATTGTGGGGTTTTCCCCCACAGTTGAAAGTGCTATGAGATGACTGTTGTTGTGAAATCCATCCATCCATCCATCTTCTTCCGCTTAATCCTTTTCGGGTCGCGGCGGGGTGGGGGTGGGGGGATTTGTTGTGAAATGGCACTATATAAATAAAGTTGAATTGAATTGAATTGTATGAATATCCTTGTGAACAGGGATTTATATGGCGTTTTCCACGACTGCTGTAAGGGGCCCTCAGGACCATCTTCAGGTGTTCTTGATACTTACGGCCAACATCTTGCGTAGTTCTTATGTTGTTCCTGTGGCATTTCTACAGCCACCCTGCGATGAGGAGTATTTGTAGGGCGTTTGTAGAAATCTTGGACAAGACCATCGACCTGGCCATGAAGTTACCAATGGTCTACAAATGCTGGATTCTCCTACAGCCACCTTAAGACGGTCACACGAAATGGTCCAAAAATCATTCGTATGGTGTTCGCAGCTGTTCGTAAGGGTATTTGTGAGCGAAGATATAATAAAGCAGATGTACTGAACCCCCTTTTTTAAAATCACATGTATTAAATCTAAACTTTCCTTTTAATCTAATACTTTTTGAATCCCCCAATCTCACAGGGCTCCATTAATCAACATTTAAAGACTGTTTCTTTCATCTCAAGTCAGATAGCAGATACGGGGGGGGGGGCTGAAAAGTTCATCGGCTGAAAAGTTCACAGTGGTCAAATTTGACCAAATGTGGTTTATTTTTCAACCGCAGGGATCCAAGCGTTGCAACACCAATGTAAGAACCGAAGGGGAGACTATGTTTAAAAATAAACCACATTTGGTCAAATATGAAAGTTTTTCAGGCCCCCCTCATATTTCACAACACAGACTGATTTTCTGCCAAGAAAACATTATTCATGCCTTAATGTTATTGATGAAGTCCTTGGAGCCATGTGTTTGGTCTGAGGTACACATTTTTCCCAGGCAACAGGAAACCAAATGTACATACTTAAATATTGATTGTGTGGAGAAGTGTGGAAGGACGAGGCTGAGTTTATTTCTCGAGTCCAGTTTTATTCACATTCACATTCTCCAACATCCAAAAACTGTCACGCCTCGCCGCTCATCTACGGCGCCAGCTGCACGCACACCTGCACCTCATCAGCGGCGAGGGATTTAAGCCGCCTCGCCCTGGGCTTCGGCCTGAAGTCGTCAGTCTTCACTCGCTACGATTGCTGTAAGGGATCTCTACCACTCAGCAAACATTTTGGTAAGAAGCTCTTACCTCATTCTTCTCCCAGTCTGCTCCCCTGTGCACAGGTGGATTCCCCGGCGGCGGACCACTCCTCTCCGCCTCCATTCCCTCGCTGCTGCACCGGGCGCTCCAGGTCGCTGTCTACCGGGCCTCATCCTTGCTGTGCCAGCCACCTGCTAATTCCAAGGTTGTCCGGCTGTACGGTCTCCTGCCTCCGTGCCCGACGCAGACGCCACCACCAATACATTCACACCTCGCAGACACACATTCATGCACTCTTGTTGTAAATAAAGCTATTAGATCTACTCTGAGCCTGCGTGTGTGTCTCCTGAGCCGTGCATTATGTCAGTACGGCTTCAGCAGAGCGGCTCGGCAGACGGCGGGCTCACACGCCGACTTTCCACCCTCGAGGCTCGGGTGGACCTAATAGCCCACCAGCAACAGGTGATTCTTAATCAATTAACCATCATTACTAACCGATTGGACCGCTTGGACCCCCAACAGCCGTTCCCCCCGGCTCGTCAGGGCGGCGCGGCTCCTGCTGCTCCAGCAGCCGTCCAGCCTGCTCCGGTAGCACCGGTTCGGCTCACACCCATTCCGACCCCCGCCCGCTTTAGCGGTAAGCTCGGCGGAGCACGGGGGTTTATAATGCAGTGTGAGTCCGTGTTCCACCATGTGCCCGGAGATTTTCCCTCGGACCATAGCCGAATTGGCTACATAGGGAATCTCCTGGAGGGGCGAGCGCTAACTTGGGCTTATGTCGTTATGGCGAGGCCCAGTTACGCCACCCTCACCTATGGCCAATTCGTGAGACAATTCCTGGAAGTCTTTGATCATTCTCGTACTGAGAGCGTTCAGGTCGATCGGCTTCTCAGCCTCCAGCAGGGAAGCCGGTCGGCAGCTGACTACGCGATCGACTTCCGGGTAGCGGCGGAGGAGTTAGGCTGGGATGAACGTTCATTCTGCGGCCTCTTCCTCCGCAGTCTCAATGATGGTCTGAGGGACGAACTGGCTGGGCGGGACATCCCGGAGACTTTAGAGGAGCTAACGTCCCTAGCCATCAGCCTGGATAACAGGCTGCGCGAGTGCACCTCAGAGCGGAAGTCGTCTTCTTCTCGCTCTCGTGGTGCCTCGTCGCGCCTGTCCCAAGCTCGCCCCCTGGCGTCGCCGCCACCATCGCGCCCCGAGGAGTCGGAGCCGATGGTGACGGGCTGGACAAAGCTCCCTCCTGCGGAGAGACAACGCCGCCGTGAGTTGGGTCTCTGCATGTATTGCGGAGACAGCCAACACACAGTGGAGCTTTGCCCACAGAAGCCAAACGGCGGGGTCCGCGAGTCACTGTAGGGGGCCTCGCGGACATCAATCGGTTAAATCCCCTCTCCCAATTGAAGCTGCCCGTCCGATTTTGTCACAACTCCACTGGGCACCTCACTCACGCACTGGTGGATTCGGGCGCGGAAGGCAGCTTTATTTCACAAAGCCTGGCAACCCGATTGGGCATCCGTTGCCAAGTCCTCAAATCTCCTCTCGCCCTGGTCAACCTCTCCCATGTCTCCCTGGGGAGAGTAACACATCAGACCGTCCCTGTTCCTGTGATCATCTCTGGGAACCACCGGGAGGAAATCACCTTCTACGTCCTCCCCAACTCTGTGTCGCCCGTCATCCTGGGGTACCCCTGGCTTCGCCTCCATAACCCCATCCTGGATTGGAAGTCCGCCAGGGTATCGGCATGGAGTACCTTCTGCATGAGCACCTGCTTGCAATCCGCTGCCTGCTCTCCGTCCTCTTCTCCAACTCCTATGGACGCTGTGCCCCCGGATCTCTCCCTGGTGCCACCAGAATTTCACGACCTGGGTATGGTTTTCAGCAAGTCCAAGGCGATGTCTCTTCCTCCACACAGGCCCTACGACTGTGCTATAAACATCCGCCAGGGGGCACCCTTACCCTCTGGGCGACTCTACAGCCTGTCGGTGCCGGAGAAGGAGACCATGAATTCCTACCTCAAGGAATCGCTGAGTGCTGGAATTATCCGTCCCTCGTCATCTCCATTAGGCGCAGGGTTCTTCTTCGTGGGCAAGAAGGACGGTTCCCTCCGTCCTTGTATCGACTACCACGCCCTGAATGATATCACGGAGAAGGATCGCTACACCCTGCCACTTATGGACACCGCCTTCCACTCCCTCCAGGGGGCGACTTGGTTCACCAAGCTGGATCTGCGCAGCACATACCACCTCGTCCGGATCCGGGAGGGAGATGAGTGGAAGACAGCCTTCCGTACCCCGAACGACCACTTTGAGTACCTGGTGATGCCGTTCGGGTTGACCAACGCTCCAGCCATCTTTCAGCGCCTAATAAATGACGTCCTCCGGGATTTCATCGGCCTATTTGTGTTCGTCTACCTGGATGACATCCTCATCTTCTCCAAATCCAGGGACGAGCACCGGGTCCATGTGAGGCGGGTCCTCCAAAGGCTGCTGGAGAACCGGCTGTATGTGAAGGCTGAAAAATGTGAATTCTACGCTAAGACAACATCCTTCCTCGGGTTCGTCATCTCCCACGACCAGGTGCTTCCGGATCCAGTGAAGGTGAAGGCGGTGGTGGAATGGCCCACACCTACATCGAGAAAACAGGTGCAACAATTCATTGGGTTTGCAAATTTCTACCGCCGCTTCGTCCCAAATTTTGGCACCGTCGTCGGCCCTCTGACCCGCCTCACGTCCCCTAAGGTCCCGTTCCGGTGGACCGAAGAGGCCGCAGCTGCTTTCCAAGCGCTGAAGGCGGAGTTCTCCTCCTCCCGGGTCCTTAGCCAAGTTGACCCGTCGCTGCAATGCATCGTGGAAGTGGATGCTTCGGACACGGGAGTGGGGGCGGTTCTATCTCAGCGGTCGCCAGATGACGGAGTCAAACGGCCCTGCGCCTTCTTCTCTCGGCGCTTGTCCCCGGCGGAACGGAACTACGACGTGGGGGACAGAGAGCTCCTCGCCATCAAGCTTGCGCTGCAGGAGTGGCGTCACTGGCTAGAGGGGGCGGACCTGCCGTTCGTGGTCCTGACTGACCACAAGAACCTTTAATACTTGAGATCTGCCAAGCGCCTGAACGCCCGCCAGGCGCGTTGTCCTTGTTCTTTGCCAGGTTCCGCTTTAACATCACCTTCAGGCCTGGCTCCAAGAACGGCCTGCCCGACGCCCTCTCTAGGCAATTTGCCCCTGAGGCGTCTGAGGACACGGTCCACACCATCCTGTCCAGGTCGTGCATCGTGGGAGCCGTCACTTGGGACATTGAAAGCAAGATCCGGAAGGCGCAGGAAGTGGAACCTGACCCTGGCGGCAGACCGGAGGGGAGGCTTTTCGTGCCATCCACGGTTCGGGGGGAGGTCATCCACTGGCTACATACGTCTAAGCTCACCTGCCACCCTGGTTCCTCCCGGATGATCGACCTCCTTCAACGGTCCTTCTGGTGGCCGGGCCTGCGGAAGGACGCTGCCCGCTACGCCTGGGCCTGCCCTGTATGTGCCACCAGTAAGTCAGGTAATGCCCCTCCAGCGGGTTTGCTCCAGCCTCTGCCCGTCCCTGGCAGGCCCTGGTCGCATATCGCCCTGGATTTCGTCACCGGACTCCCAGTCTCTAACACCTTCGACACTGTCCTGACCATCGTAGACCGTTTCTCCAAGGTGGCGCACTTCATCCCGCTACGAGGTCTTCCATCTGCCCTGGAGACGGCAGACCTCCTAGTCCAACACGTGGTCAGGCTGCACGGGATTCCGGTGGACGTGGTCTCGGACCGGGGGCCCCAATTTTCCTCAGAGGTTTGGAGGTCATTTTGCAACGCCCTGGGAGCCAAGGTAAGCCTCTCCTCCGGCCATCACCCCCAAACCAACGGGCAGTGTGAGCGGACCAACAAGGAGCTGGAGGCTGCGCTCCGCTGCGTCACTGCGTCCAAGCCTGCGTCCTGGAGTAACCACCTCGCCTGGGTTGAGTACGCCCACAACACCGCCCGCTCTTCTGCCACAGGGATGTCTCCCTTTAAGGCGTCCCTGGGCTATGACCCCCCCTCTTTTCCCAGCGCAGGAGAGTGAGGTAACTGTTCCCTCAGTTCGGGCACACCTCAGGCAGTTCCGCTCCATCTGGGCGTCAGCGCGCAATGCGCTTTTACGCACGGCGGAGCGCAACAGAACCACAGCGGACCGGCACAGAAGACCTGCCCCAGCGTACCAGGTGGGCCAGCGTGTCTATGTGTCAACCCAGGACGTCATTTTAAAGGGTGAGAGGAGGAAGCTGGCACAGCGTTTTATGGGCCCATACCCCATCACCAGGATTATCAACCCGGGGGCTGTGCGTGTAGCTATCCCCCCCTCCCTCCGCATCCATCCCACCTTCCACGTATCCAAGGTGAAGCTGGCAGTCTCCGACCCCCTTTGCCCTCCTCCTGCTGCGCAGCCCGCGCCCTGGATGATTGATGGTCATCCGGCCTGGCCTGTCTCTTCTATCCTGGACTCCCGGCGCCGGGGTCGCGGGTTGCAGTACTTGGTGGACTGGGAGGGATATGGGCCTGAACATCGGCAATGGGTACCCTCGTCATTTGTGTTGGACCCGTCCCTCATAACTGAGTTCCACCGAGCGCACCCGGAGAAACCATCGCCAGGAGGCGCTGCTATAGGGGGGAGTACTGTCATGCCTCGCCGCTCATCTGCGGCGCCAGCTGCACGCACACCTGCACCTCATCAGCGGCGAGGGATTTAAGCCGCCTCGCCCTGGGCTTCGGCCTGAAGCCGTCAGTCTTCACTCGCTACGATTGCTGTAAGGAATCTCTACCACTCAGCAAACATTCTGGTAAGAAGCTCTTACCTCATTCTTCTCCCAGTCTGCTCCCCTGTGCACAGGTGGATTCCCCGGCGGCGGACCACTCCTCTCCGCCTCCATTCCCTTGCTGCTGCACCGGGCGCTCCAGGTCGCTGTCTACCGGGCCTCATCCTTGCTGTGCCAGCCACCTGCTAATTCCAAGGTTGTCCGGCTGTACGGTCTCCTGCCTCCGTGCCCGACGCAGACGCCACCACCAATACATTCACACCTCGCAGACACACATTCATACACTCTTGTTGTTAATAAAGCTATTAGATCTACTCTGAGCCTGCGTGTGTGTCTCCTGAGCCGTGCATTATGTCAAAAACAGAAAGAGAGTGAATCCCCCAACATCTGTCCCTTTTATACCCCAGGACATCAAAGCACACAGTCACATTGTCTTTTAATCCCAAATCACAATGCATCCCCCTCCAGGTCTTCTCGCCTCCACCTAAAGTCCTGGTGGTCAGGAAATCCTTCAAGGCCATCTCTTTGCATACAAAAGGCCAGATTTCACATCCTCCTGTTACCCCTAGGAGGTTCAGTCCTTTTGTTCCTCTGAGACGTGAAGCATACAATAAGCATACAGTAATATACATGTGAAGCATATGACACCCACATATGTGCACCACAATTGAACCTCTTCTGGCCCTGCACTGCGAAACCCTGTCTTGAATGCCGCCGATATCAAAATTGATTTAAAATGAACTGTGAAATGTTGTCATTTCAAGTTAGCATACCTAAGTTTTCCTGCAATTTTGGCTGGTTCAGAACGCTGCAGCTCGAGTCCTCACTAAGACCAAGAAAGGGGATCATATAACTCCAGTTCTCAGATCTTTACACTGGCTTCCTGTCTGTCAAAGAATAGATTTCAAAATACTGCTGTTGGTTTGTAAAGCTCTGAATGGTTTAGGGCCAAAATACATTTCAGATCTGCTGGTCCATTATGAACCACCCAGAGCCCTCAGATCATCAGAGTCAGATGTGCCCAGAGTTATAACCAAAAATGGTGAGGCAGCATTTAGTTTTTATGCCCCTCACATATGGAACAAACTCCCAGAAACCATCAGGGCTGCTGAAACTCTCAGCTGCTTTAAATCGAGGTTAAAAACTCTCCTATTTGCCATGGCCTTTCAGTAGCCTACCATGCACTGTAACTTTTATTTCTGTCGTATTGTGGCACACATATGCACATATGTTGGTTTCAGATGCTCCACAGATATATCACTGTATGCTTATTGTATACTTCACGTCTCAGGGGAACAAAGGGACTGAGCCTTCCAGAGGTAACGGGAGGGTGTGAGATCTGGCCTTTTGTTTCAAGGAGATGGCCTTGAGAGATTTCCTGACCACCAGAGACTAGGAGGTGGATGGTGTTAAGATCGGGGGAAGTTACATTGTGACTGGGATTAAGTACCATGTGACTGTATGTTTGATTAAGCACCATGTGATTGTATGTTTGATGTCCTGGTATAAAAGGACAGATGTGAGAAGATTCATCCTCTTTTTCTGCTTTTGAATGTTGGAGAATGTCATTGTGAATAAAGCTGAACCTGAGGAATACACTCAGTCTCATCCTTCACAACTCTCCACACTGGTGACCTTACGACGAAGCATGAGCAGAAGTAATTCTCCTGAGCCGGACTCGTCAGAAGCCAGCCTGATGAATGCCGCCATGTTCCAGCTGCCAGACTTCTGGCAGAACAGTCTGCGCTCCTGGTTTAGTGTGGTAGAGGCGCAGTTCAACCTCCGGAGAATTTCGAGAGACGACACAAAATTCTACCATGTGGTGGCGAAGCTGGACAACCACACAGTCCAGAGGGTGGAGAGCCTGGTCAACCACCCACCGGACAGCGACAAGTACGGCACATTGAAGGCTGCGCTTATCAGCCACTTCACCCCCTCGGTGCAACAGCGAGCAGAGGGGCTCCTGGCGTTGACGGAGTTTGAGAACGACAGACCCGCAGACCTGATGGGGAAGATGCTGAGGTTGAGAGACTCCGATGATGACAGCTTTCTCTTCACCCACCTTTTCCTCAGGACCCTACCGTCAGCGGTGAGAGTGACCCTGGCCGTTTCACCGCTGTTGGCCCGACGAGACTACCACGAGCTGAGCCAGGAGGCGCAGCGACTCGTCGACACCCACAAACGGAGCGCAGCTTCGGCCGCAGCAGCAGAGCTAGGCGCGACGTCCGGAGACGGCATGGGGCCAGAGGCTGCAGCACCAGACTCACCGACGACGGCAGCAGCAAGGGCCAGGCGACACGGAGCAGACGACGTCCTTTGCTTCTACCATCGCCGTTTCACAGAGAAGGCATGCAAGTGCATCCCACCGTGCCACTTCAAGCGCTCGGAAAACACCAAGGCCAGGGGTCGGTAGCAGCCGCGGCCCTCAGAGAAGAGAACAAGCTGCTCTACCTGAAGGACACACGCTCGGGGAGGCAATTCCTCGTGGACACAGGCTCCCAGCTGAGCTTCATCACGCCTTCCTACGCGGACAGGCTGGCGCCTTCCAGTGGTCCCCAGTTGACAGCAGTGAACGGCTTGGCGATTAAGACCTTCGGTGAGAGGACTCTGCTTCTGTCTTTGCAGGGCCGTACATTCGAGTGGACTTTTGTTGTAGCGGCAGTCAATTTCAACATGTTAGGGGCTGATTTTTTGTGCTCACATGGTTTATTGGTTGATCTTGCTAACAGACGCCTGGTTAATGCACTCTCCTTTTATTCTATTCCCTGCACAGCTCGAGTGGCCCCGCCAACTGCACAAGCCAACGTCACGGCTGCGGGTGGTAAGTTCCACACACTCCTCACTCAGTTCCCAGCACTCACGGTCCCAACGTTTTCGGCGACAGTGGCTAAACATGGGGTGGAACATTTTATTACTACCACCGGCCCACCCGTTTTTGCAAAAGCTCGGCGCTTGGACTCAGCTAAAGTGACCATAGCGCGCGAGGAGTTCGCCAACCTGGAAAGACTGGGCATCATCAGGAGGTCAAAGAGCCCCTGGGCTTCGCCGCTCCATATGGTCCCAAAGGCTGATGGCTCGTGGCGACCTTGCGGTGATTTCCGCAGGTTAAATAACGCTACAGCGCACGACTGCTATCCGATCCCGCACATCCAAGATTTTTCGGTGCATTTGGCGGGGGCGCGCATTTTTTCTAAAATAGATTTGGTACGCGGTTACCACCAGGTTCCAGTGCGCGCTGAGGACATACCCAAAACAGCGGCAATAACTCCTTTCGGGCTTTTTGAGTTTTTGCGCATGCCATTTGGGCTTAAAGGCGCAGCGCAGACGTTCCAACGCATGATGGACGCGGTTCTGCGCGACCTCCCCTTCGTGTTCGTCTACTTGGACGACATATTGGTAGCCAGCGCGTCCGAAGACGAACACGAAAACCACCTCACAGCAGTTTTCCGGAGGTTGGCAGAGCACGGGTTAATAATCAACCCAGCGAAGTGTCAGTTCGGGGTGGCGCAGATTGATTTTTTGGGACATCGCGTCTCTCCAGAAGGAGCGGTTCCTCTGCCCGACAAAGTGCGCGCAATAACAAATTTTCCCCAACCACAAACGGTCAAAGCGTTACAGGAGTTTTTGGGAATGGTGAATTTTTATAACCGTTTCCTCCCTCACGCAGCGCAGCTCATGCAACCATTGCATGCTGCACTAAAAAAACAAAAACCCACAAACAAAATCGAATGGTCTCCGGTGCGGGAGCGCGCATTTGCTGAAGTCAAAATAGCCCTGGCAAACGCTGCGTTGTTGGCACATCCAGACCCAATGGCCCGCATAGCGCTCACTACTGACGCGTCAGACGTGGCCATAGGAGCGGTCGTGGAACAGTATGTAGCAGGAGCTTGGCAACCGCTCGCCTTTTTCAGCAGGACCTTGCGCGATAGTGAACGAAAATACAGCGCATTCGACAGGGAGTTGTTGGCTCTCCACTTGGCCATTCGCTATTTCCAGTTTTGGCTGGAGGGACGCAGTTTCACCGCGTTCGTGGATCACAAGCCGCTGACTTTCGCGATGGCCAAGATTACAGAACTGTGGTCGGGCCGGCAGCAGAGACAGCTGGCCGCCATCTCGGAGTTTACTACCGATATCCAGCATGTAGCGGGTAAACTTAATGTAGTGGCGGACTGCCTCTCGCGCGCCGTGGAGGATCCAGCCTGCGCAGAGGTAGATTTTGCAGCCGTGGCTGTGGACCAGGTTAGCGACGCGGAAGTGCGCGTGGCCCCAGTCCGTGTAGGGATAGATTATGCAACCATGGCAGCGGATCAAGTTGCTGACGCGGACGTGTGCGCGCTCCAGTCTGGACCAACAGGGTTAAGGCTGGAGAACAGGGTGCTACAAGATGGTATGCCCCCCCTAATCTGCGATGTCTCCATGGGACGACCGCGCCCGGTGGTGCCGACCACGTGGCGCTGCCGCGTTTTTGACTCGATTCATTCTCTGGCGCACCCGGGGGTGCGCGCGTCGGTCAAAATGGTAGGAGAGAAATTTGTATGGCCGTGCCTGCGCAAGCAAGTCAAGGAGTGGGCAACAGCCTGCGTGGCTTGTCAGCGAGCCAAAATACACAAACACACTAGAGCTCCCTTGGAGCCTTTTCACATCCCGGCTAAGCGATTCGATCACGTGCATGTCGACCTCGTAGGCCCCCTCCTGCCGTCACAGGGGTGCACACACCTTTTGACAATGGTGGACCGCACCACGCGTTGGCCGGAAGTGGTCCCACTGGCATCAACCACAGCCGAGGAGGTGGCGCGCGCGTTTCTAACAGCATGGGTAGTGCGTTTCGGAGTTCCGTCGGACATCACGTCTGACAGAGGTCCTCAATTTGTTTCCGAGCTCTGGTCAGCGATGGCCCACAGCCTGGGGATAACGATCCACCGCACTACTGCATACAACCCGCAGGCTAATGGTTTATGCGAACGTTTCCATAGGTCATTGAAAGCAGCCCTCAGAGCGTCGCTTACGGATGCAAATTGGGTGGACAGGCTACCATGGGTTTTATTGGGGTTGCGTTCTGCACCTAAAGAGGATTTAAAAGCCTCCCCGGCTGAATTGGTTTTTGCGCAGCCACTCCGGCTGCCCGGGGAGTTTCTCCCGGATAATCCTGCGCCAGAGTGCCCCCCCGCTCAGCAGTTGCAGAGCGACACGGGAGCGAGCACGCTTCCTGGCCCAGTTCATCACAGCTTCCCGCGCGTTTTTGTGCCTAAAGCTTTAAAAAATGCGGAGTTTGTTTTTGTCAGACATGATGCACACCGCCCACCTTATGACGGACCATACAGAGTGCTGGAAACAGGGGACAAGCATTTTTTGCTAGATTTGGGGGGCAGGAAAGAAATGATTTGTATAAACAGGCTCAAACCCGCTTTTGTGCTAGCTGACGAAGTGGTGCAGTTGGCGAGGGCTCCTCGACGCGGCAGACCCCCTAGAGAGCATTTCCCAGAACACCCACAGAGATTGACTAACAGTTCTAATCCTCAAACAGCAGCTCCACAGCGGGAAGACGCCGCGGGAGTGGTAAAGCCCACTTACAGCAGATATGGAAGGCGACTGAGGCCCAAGCAACATTTGGACTGATGTGTAATAATGTGACCATGACTTGCAAACTGTATTACATTTGTTCCATCTTAGACGTTTGAGGGGGGTCATGTGGCACACATATATGCACATATGTTGGTTTCAGATGCTCCACAGATATATCACTGTATGCTTATTGTATACTTCACATCTCAGGGGAACAAAGGGACTGAGCCTTCCAGAGGTAAAGGGAGGGTGTGAGATCTGGCCTTTTGTTTCAAGGAGATGGCCTTGAGAGATTTCCTGACCACCGGAGACTAGGAGGTGGATGGTGTTAAGATCGGGGGAAGTTACATTGTGACTGGGATTAAGTACCATGTGACTGTATGTTTGATTAAGCACCATGTGATTGTATGTTTGATGTCCTGGTATAAAAGGACAGATGTGAGAAGATTCATCCTCTTTTTCTGCTTTTGAATGTTGGAGAATGTCATTGTGAATAAAGCTGAACCTGAGGAATACACTCAGTCTCGTCCTTCACAACTCTCCACAGTATTCTATTTTAGCCCTTTTTTTGTTTCTCTCTAATTTACTTTTTAGTTTGCTTTTAAATTCTTGTTTTTGTAAAATATATGTTTAAACTAATTTCTTTTGCACCTTGCTGTAATGCTTTAATATTTTTTAATGTAAATCACTTTGAATTGTCTTGTACATGAAATGTGCTATACAAATAAACTTGTCTTGCCTTGCAATGCAATTTCACATTTTTAAAAACATGTCCAATATTCAAAATCATTGTTCTTTTGTTCAGATGCTGAGCATTTACACTGGATCCAGACAATGAAAGATGCCCATATGGCAATCGACGCTGCCATGCAGTGGGAGTGTGAAGCCACTGGTCAGCCAAGGCCTGTGTATAGATGGTTAAAGAATGGTCAACCATTATTAGCAGCGGTAAGACAAGTCAAAGCAATTTTATACACAAATGCACTGTTAACTTAAGCTGTTACTGACATCTCCCAAAAATGCCTTTTGCTGAATTGTTTTCATTAGGGCCGAATCCATGTGGAAGCTGGTAAACTGGCCATACCCAAAATTAGTTTGCTGGACTCTGGGATGTATCAGTGTGTGGCTGAGAATGAACATGGATCAATCTATGCCAGTGCAGAGCTCAAAGTTGTTGGTAAGCTGCTTTGTTCGACTGGTATCATGTGCTATGAATGAAACATGAACCGTGATGAAGTGGTGGTTCAGTTGGTCGAGCATCCGCCCCACACCCGGGAGGCAGGGGTTCAAATCCCGGCCAGGTCATGCCGAAGACCATATAAAAGTGGAACTTCCTGCCGTCCAGCTTGGTGCTCAGCAATAATGGAATGGAGGAGGGAAATCTGTGGCGGCGACTTGCATGGCAGCGGCCCTCTGATTCTACACTTGGGGTGTGTGTGATTAACACAGTAGATAGGAAAAACACAATCTCGTTCTACTGTACATGATTGGTTGTACAGTTGAATGACAATAAAGGGTGATTTAATTTAATATACAGTGCCACCAGTATTAGGGGTACTCAAAGATTAGTACTGAGGGTTACAAAACATCCACGTTTTGGGGAATAGTTTAATTTCACATTGCAAAAATTAGAAAGGTTCAATGGCATGAGCAATGAGAAAGGTTAAAAAACATGTATAACTGGAGGCCATCTGCATAAAAATGATAAGAAATGTCATTAAATGATGGAATAATACGTGCTAAAGGAATAACATACTGTAAAAGGAAAATAATAATGGACCCAGGATTGAACCTTGTGGAACCCCACACTTCAGAGAAGTTGTGGAAGAATAAAACTCACCCACCCTACCAGAAAAATTCCTCTCAGAAAGATATGAATAAAACCAATCTAATGCAGAATCAGATATACCTGCCATAACTAACTAACTAACTAACTAACTAACCTGCACTTATATAGCGCTTTTCTAGTCACAAAGACCACTCAAAGCGCTTTCATTAATACTAACCCTCTATTCTAAGGGCCTATAGGAAACAGATATCTAGGGACAATTTAGAACAGCCAATTAACCTAACATGCATGTTTTTGGCATGTGGGAGGAAACCGGAGAAATCCCGGAGTAAACCCACGCAACACGGGGAGAACATGCAAACTCCACACAGATCACTGTTGGTCGGGGGCTGGGATCGAACCTTTAACCTTTAACCTATCTGTCTATAAATGCAGAGAATCTCTGTCTGTGTGTGTAAATGTGTTTGTGTGTGTGTGTCTGTTCCACTCATATTGCTTGAACCGTTCGTCAGACTGACCTAAGATTTTATACATGTTTACTGAGGTTACGAGGGTGTGCATCACAGAGTATGGAGTTGTTCAGTCAAAATGTATAATTTTTATCAATAAAAGTTTAGTCATCACTCTCTCCTCATGCACTGGCTTCTAGAGGTGTGGGCAGGGTTTTGCATTGACTCCCTACTGATTGAATAATACGTGACATCACGGCATCAGTAACCACCGCGCACATGAACAAAACAAGGAAGCGAAAAACGACAAATTTGACTAGAAAAAGATAATACTGAAGATTTAATGCTTAAAAAAAATATACCACAAAGTTGCCGTGATTGCGTAGGTCTAAAGGATAATTCGGCATATGTTGAGAACACAAGGCATGTGAACAGACTGGGCGGAGCATCAGCGGGGACCCAGGTCTGACAAAGAACACCGGTGTATCCAACACAGAACGTGCTGGGGGAAGCAGCAGCCCAACTGGGCAAACCACGGTCCTTCGTCGGGAGGCACACCCAGCCTGCCCAGTCAGTGGTAGACGGGAGTCCCTGCTTCTGCTTCACCCGTGTGGTACCACTGTACTTTGCAGGACCGCGACTCCCCCCTCCTGCATGATTATCTAAAAATTAAAAACTTAATAATAATACTGCTATGATTGTGGAGCAGAATGGCTGAAATGACTTAACAACCAAATGCAGGACACAAAACACCCAGATAACGAAATAAATCATTTTTAGTTAAATATTTACTGACAAATGGGCAACACTGATGCAACAGTTGCAGTCAAACGGGTCCTTCTGCTGTGTATAATAATGTTGGGTGTTTTGTAGTTAATTCGGTTGATTACAGTTTTTAACAAACTTTTAATAACAAAATATTGCTAAAATATAAAATTATGCAGTACAATAAGTCTCAAATATTTGTTTAACACTGTGGTAGTATAGTCAGAAGGTCACAGGTTTGATCCCACCCCTGTCCATTGTGTATCTGAACCATCCTCCTGAACATCAGTGATCCTTCTGTGTGGAGTTTGCATGTTCTCCCCGTGTCTGTGTGGGTTTACCCGGGTACTCAGGTTTCCTCCCACAGGCCCAAAAAAACCAAACAAAATGCAAGTTAGGTTAAATGGAGACTCTGAAGTGGCCATAGGTGTGAATGTGTGTGGGAATGGTGAAGGGATTGGCGCCGCACCATGGCTGCCTCATCCATTCATGTGGATGCCCTGAATTTCCCTCTAGTATTAATAAAGTATACAAAATAAAAAAAAAATAAATTAAAAAAATTTGTCCTGTTATAGTACTGCATAAGTTTATTGACAATACACAGAAGAAATTCAATATTACACTGAACCCCATCACTGACCAGTGATATTACTTACTTAACTTAATCCTCGCTTGGCCACTTAAGTGACTGTTGCGGCCAATCGTCTGAAGCCAGGGCAATCTTGGCCTAAGGATATGAGGTCAGCCAGAGGTTTTATCATTGCAACCTGGGTTGTCCAGGACAGTCTGGGCCAACGTCGGGGGGTGATGACAGCCCTGGGGGGGGGGGGGGGGCAGACGAGTGCTGGTGGAGAGGGCCTGCTTGGCCGGTCTCCCAACTTCCAAACCTGGCCACGTGGCTGAGGAGCCGCAACCTTCCTCTTCTGATGACGGTGGAGATGGGGATAGGGCAGCCAGCCCTCCTGTAGATCTCATCGTTTGTGGTGGGGTGGAACCATTGGATGCCGAGGATGTTACAAAGGCAGATCTGATGGAATGTATCCAGATGGTGGGTGGTTGTGGTGGAGAGGGTCCAGGTCTCGGACCCATAAAGGAGGACGGGGATCACACAGGTGTTAAAGATTCGCAACTTTGTGGTTGTGCGGCTCTTCCCGCTCCACCAGCCTCTCTGGAGATGGCTGAAAGCACTGCGAGACAGCTGCAGGTGGCGAGTCATCTCTGGGTCTGACGAGCAGGAGCTGGTGACCTTAGATCCGAGGTAGACAAAGTCATTAAAAATCTCAGCCAGCTCTTTGTTGATGGTGATGACTTGTTGTGGTAAGAAGTCTAACAGCAACTGGATCTTTGTCTTTACCCACCTGATGGTGAGGACCAGGGGTGATCTTCCTCTTCAAGCAGCTCCAGTGCCTCAGCGATTATGTCTATACGCATGGCGAAAAGCACCATGTCATCCGCATAGCACAAGTCTGTGAAGTGAGAGTGGAAGTCAACTCTGAGATTGGGACAGCGTTCCATTGTGTTCTTTACCGGACTGCCAGACTCCAGAGGTGGTGACAAAAGGGTCTTACATGTCACCCTCGGTGCATACCCTGCATGTGGTGTTGGAGTAGAGGTGCTGGAGAATGGTGATGTACTTGGACGGTACTCCAGTGCCACGGAGGAGTTGCCAGAGGGTGTTCCTTTCTAGGGAGTCGAAGGCAGCTTAGAGGTCGACGTAGGCTGCATAAAGAGGTTGGCAGTACTCCTTCCATTGCTGTGCCAAGACACTCTAGGCAAGGATACAGTCTGCTGTGGACCGATGAGGGGTGAAGCCGGCCTGCTGGCGGCGGCGCTTGGTGATGAGCAGGGGGCAGAGGCGGCTCAGAATGACAGCGGTGATTACCTTGCTGGGGATGGAAAGCAGCGTAATGGGACAATAGCTGGCTGTGCTCCGCCGGTCACCCAAGCACAGTCATATAAGCTAAAATAATTATAATGGTGACTGAACAATTCCCATTCCCCAAAGTGCAAGATACTTTATTATCTTGAATATAGGTGACAAAAGATCAGACAGATCAGTGATCTGGCAAACAAATAAACAAGGGATCTGAAACAGTCCCTATTATTCGATGGCCCATTCATTTTCAATAATTAGGTATTCTGTAATAAATATTCCCACAATCAAATAAATTTTAGTGCCATTTACTCCATTTTATATTTGTCAAAGTCTAACGTGATTGCCTACATATAGGCTCCACCTCTTTCCACTTAAAAACACAGCCTACATTTGGGCCTAGAAAGCCTGACTGGGATCCCTGTTTCAGACAGGAAGACTTGTGGCTGTGGCGCAGGTGTAGTGTGGCTGACTACTGATCGGAGGATCAGGGGTTCAATTCCCGCTCTGTCTGCAGTCTGCATGTCAATGTGTCCTTGGAGAATACACTGAACCCTCAGTTGCTCCTGGTGGGTCAGACCAGCACCTGTGTATGGCAGCTCTGCCGCCATCAGTGTGTGAATGGGTGGATAGCCGGATCTATAAAACACTTTGGTCATCTAGAGAGGAGAAAAAGCGCTATATAAGTGAGCAGCATATAAGTGAATGGGCAATGCACCAGTTAATAAAATAATGTGATCGACAATATCAAATGCTGCACCAGGTTAGGTTAATTGGAGACTCTAAAGTGGCCCTAGATGTGAATGTGTGTGAGAATGGTAAAGGGATAGCGCCGTACCGTGGCTGCTTCATCCATTCAGGTGGATGCCCTCAATTTCCCCTCTGGGGATCATTAAAGTATACAAAATCCCCCCCCCCAAAAAAAATCAAAGATCAAGCAATATGAGAACAGAATAATCCCCACGATCAGATGCCATTGAAAGGTTATACACATTTAAAAGAGCAGTCTCACCAGAGTGCAGTTTCTCAAAGCCAGATTGAAAAGGATCACTGATCCTTAACTTACATTGGCATGTTTTGAGCTGAGATTCCACAACCTTTTCCAATATTTTACTAATAAAAGGCAATTTAGAAATTGGTTGATAATTAACAACTAAGCTCAAAACGAGATTTGTTTTTTTAACTAACGGAATTACATCAGTGTGTTTGAAATGGGAAGGAACACAGCCTTGTCTCAGTGAACTGTCAATGATAGTGAGTAATGAAGGACCAATGGTGGTTAAAGACCCAGTTAGAACAGAAAGTGGTAAAATCTCAGATGAGGATGATGAGGGTTTCAATTCTCATATTATTTTAACTAAGTAACTAAGTGTAACTGGGGAGAATGAAGAAAATGGCTTGGAGAACTGCGAACAGTTTTCATCAGGAGAGGACCTTAAGGGGATTTTGGATCTCAAGTCCTGTAACTTATTTATAAAATGATGAAGGAATTCACTGCAGTCATCATTAGAGAGTACTGGAGCTTGCTGAGGAGGGGGAGAAATAGTGATGTTAATAGTGTTAAATAAAACCCTGGGATTGTTCTGATTACAATTTACGATTAACATAAGAAGATCTAGCTTCATTCACTTCGTCATTAGACAAGTGAAGAAGTTCTTTAAAATGTTGTCAATAAACAGCCAATCCAATTTTCTCCCATAATTGTTCTGCTTTTCGAATTCAGCGTCAAAGACCACAAGTTTGATTATTTAACCAAGGCACACGAGAGGTGATTCTGCGTTGTCTTATTTTGTGAGGGGTAACCTTATCGAGAATCATACAACAGTGCTCTTTAAAAGAATTCACAAGAAGGTCTACAGTATCTTCAGAATGGGTTAAAACATTAAAAAGAGAAGAAAACTTAATAGCAGAATCATCAATAAAACTACGTTTGACACATACTTGAGAGGAAAGTAAAGCCAACTTTGTCATTCAGTCCATACAGCCAATCATATACAGTAGAGCAAAGTTATGTTTCTCTTATCTACAATGTTAATCACATCTAGAATCAGAGGGGTCGCTGTCATACAAGGCACCGCCACAAATTTCCCTCCTCTGTTCCACTATTGCTGAGCACCAAGCTGGACAGCAGGAAGTTCCACTTTTATATGGTCTTCGGCATGACCCGGCTGGGATTTGAACCCCTGCCTCCCGGGTGTGGGGTGGATGCTCTACCAACTAGGCCACCACTCCGGTGGAGGAAGGCTCAGAGTTAAAGAAAACATTAATAGAGATTGATTTATGGTCACTGAAAACAAACTCACTTATTTTTAAATGGTCAAGGGTGACACCGTAAGTGAAGTCTAAAACCAAGTGAAGTCTAATACCAAGTCTAAAACATCCCCTGCAGTGTGAGTAGAGTCAGATATGTGTTGAACAAGGTTGTACAAGTCCATTAAGCCCAAGAACTCCTTTTAGTGGAGCAGATAACTAAAAAAATCCTTCAAATGGTGACACAAGCATGAAATTTTGCACAGATACCTTCCTGGATATACTCTTTCAGATTAGGGTCCTGGCCACGTGAAAATTCAAGATGGCGACCTTTTTTCAAGATGGCCGCCATCAGTATCTGGCAATCTCACACCGAGACCATATATCTGTTGAAATCAACATGCTTTTTTCATTTAAATGAACTTTAAATCATGGGATTGTGATCATGAACTGTTTCTCACAAGAGAGAGAGACTGTCAGGAGAATAACTGACAGTCTTCTTTCAATAGCCTTTGCTTTGACTGTACAGGACTAGCCGATTCTTGTTGGAAGAAGTCGGTCACATTCTTCTTGATGGGTTCATACATGGAGGCAGGGTGGCTTGCCAGAGCATCTGAGAACTCCTGGAACTTGGCATGGCCTCTATTCATGTGTGTCTTGAGAAGCTCTGCTGTGTTGGGGTGGGCAATATCCTTGGTGTCAATGGAATACAAGTCAGAACTTTCTTCCTGAAAAGGACTGCCTAGGTTTTGCAAGGCTGCAGAAAGCTTGTTAACCTTGTCCAGAAAAGTCTTCTGTGCCTGTGGGTTTTGCTCATGGTGTGTTGCTTGCTCGGGAATTTCTTTGCGTTGGGCCTCTGTGTCATAAACAGATAACAAGCGACTGACCTCTGGGCCAGCTAACATCCATCGCCTGAGTGCAGATGGATCTTCTGTCAACCCAATGGTCCACCATCAGCCTTGATGATGGCATTGGTCTGCTCATGGGCTTGATCTAGAGCCATTGCTGAGAAAGGACGACGGGTCTTGTGCACCACAAAGTTGCCAGCTTTAAACTCTTTGTCTAACTCTGGGTGTGAAATCTCTAGCATAAGCATGTCTCTGAGGTGGATGGGCAGCCAACGAGCATAGTTTGTATTGTTGTTGGCAAAGAAACAGGGTATCAGTTCATGTAGTGCCTGGCAGTAGAGAGCAAAATTTCCCTCGCGGAAAGATCTAATCAGCAGAAAGACAACAAGCTCCATGGATAGTACCATGTGCCAGAAGTGAAACTGTGGACTATCCTGTTTTCGGGAGTCACACCACTTCTCAAAGTCCAGTGCCTCTTCATCTTGATTTTCCTGCTCAGTACAGTACTCATCATATGCAGCTTTCAAGAGTTTGTACAAGCTGGAGGCTGTCACTTGGTGCATCTGTCGCGTCCTGGTAACACTTGCAGCTGACAGGAAGGACTCTGCAGTGCCAGATGAAGCCACACCAGCTTCAACTAGAGCTCCTGTCCATCCACTGGCTTGGAGGATAGTACCCAGCGACTTCAGTGCTGCCATCTCAATGTGCAGACCACCAAACATGACCAGGTACTTGTCCTCACCATACTGACCTGGCCACTGCCACTGCACCTGCTTTGCTATGGCGTAGATTGGCTGGCCAGCTGTGATGACAGGTACCTGGCCAGGGTTGAGGAAATCAACAACATCTTTTACTTTGTTCATTACATATTTGACTGTAGCAACTGAATGAGCTGGATCCCGCAGGAGAGGAAGCAAAGAAGTAATGGTAACTTCAAATTCAGGGCTTCTCTTCATTGAAGCATGATGTGCTGACCATGTTAGGTTCAATGCATCATCAACTTCTTGTGTCACTGAGACCTTGTCCAGCCACTGGTACTCTAGTGCTAGTTGTGGCCCCAGAATATCTGTGGGTGGTTTTGGCATTGCAGTACCTGGTGGAACAGGATTTGTTGTCCGGAAGGAAGCTGGAGAGATATTTGTGAATGTATCAGGAAGTTCAGGAACTGACTTTACTTTCTCAGGCCCAAACCTGAGTTGCCCTCTTTCCTGTCCACTATTATCCTTTGTGGGATGTTGGAACAGAGAGATGCTTGTGCCATGAAAGGAGGTAGTTGCAGTTGTTGCAGAGGGATTGTGATCAATGTTATCCATCACTGCAGTAGTGAACAACCCTTTCCGCAGCACTGGAGGACAAACCACACCCTCCTCAACATACTTGCTGACTGTTGCATCTCCAAGTTGAGCAGAGATCTCCAGCACTCTGTCATAAGAGATACTGAGACCATGATCGAACAACATCTCAACCAGATTCCTCTTTCTGGTTTTGGCATAAACAGAGAGCCCCATGTACACGGGAAATGGGGTCTCTCTGTCTTTAGAATGCCTGTGAGTTGCTGCTCCTTCCTTGTAGCGGGTGTAGCAGTTGAATTGCATGAGCTGAGCAATTGCCTGGTCTGACTTTGATGCCCCGAATCTCAGCTGTGATTTTATGTCAGCACCATGCTCAACCATCCCCACAAATTGAAGCAGAAGGGGAGGTATAGCATTTTGCACACAACCCTGAGAAAATGTACCTTCAAATCTAGACTTGTGGTCAAGTATACATCTTCTGAGGATCTTTGCTGCTTTATCAATGATAAGTGCATCTGAAAGATCTGTGGATTGAGCAAGCGCTTTGCCTACATCTTCCTGAAATGTAAGTATCACTTCTCTATGATCTGCGCCAGATCTGTGAGCCTCAAGTCCTGGAATTTCAGCCAATAGCTTTTCTTTCAGTCTAGTGGAATTCACATTTGGTGAGTCCACCCCCAGCTGTTCCAGACACTTTTGGTACATGTGGCAGATATCTGGCATGCGAAATGTAACTGGTCCTTCTGAACATAGGTTGCTTTCAACAAGGTATGCAACCAATTCTGAGATCACCATTGGATACACATCTGGTTGTGACTTAGTGTCACGTTTCTCAAGGTTCCTCAGGTGCGCCCTTTCCCTGTTGTAGAGAGCCCGAAGGCAAACATTATGGTACTTGAACTCCTGTGCAATGACATCACCACCAGTCAATCTTGCAAGAAGCTTACCATTGTGACAGAGATCATCCTGCGCAGTTCGCCCCACACGGGACACGAACCCGCGACCTCTCAGTCAACTACACAGTTCGAGCATGGGAGACACAGCACGATCGCGCTGAGCTAAAGGTCCGACCGGTAGCTCAGCGCTACCATCTGGGGCTCACAGCACCACTTTGTAACTAACTGAGGTCATCAGCGCAGTTCGCCCTACACAGGACGCGAACCCGCGACCTCACAGTTAACTGGTCAGAGACACGCACAGCACGATCGTGCTGAGCTAAAGGTCCGACCGGTAGCTCAGCGCTACCGATACTGTATGAGGCTTTGGGAGGGAGGTTTACTAACGTTCTACGCCGAACAGTACTAGTTGGCATCCGTTACACTCTCCCCCTTAAACCTCACTCCCATCCGGGTCACGGCACCAGTGTGACAGAGATCATCCTGCGCAGTTCGCCCCACACGGGACACGAACCCGCGACCTCTCAGTCAACTACACAGTTCGAGCATGGGAGACACAGCACGATCGCGCTGAGCTAAAGGTCCGACCGGTAGCTCAGCGCTACCATCTGGGGCTCACAGCACCACTTTGTAACTAACTGAGGTCATCAGCGCAGTTCGCCCTACACAGGACGCGAACCCGCGACCTCACAGTTAACTGGTCAGAGACACGCACAGCACGATCGTGCTGAGCTAAAGGTCCGACCGGTAGCTCAGCGCTACCGATACTGTATGAGGCTTTGGGAGGGAGGTTTACTAACGTTCTACGCCGAACAGTACTAGTTGGCATCCGTTACACCATCACCAAGCATCTCTGCAATGTCGCGCAGCCTCTTGTCTAGGCCCGTTGTACTGGCCTCTCTGAGGTCTGATGCAGGTGCCACTTTTTCACAGAAAATGCATGTCTGACTGTCATGACTTTTTCGCCGCAGTTTTGACTGACAAGCTCCAGTCTCAGTTTCACTGGTTTGACTACTGGAATGGCGCTTTTGTGCCCGTTGCAATTTAGTGTTGTTGAACAACAAGCGACAGCTCACATGGTATTTTGCCATATTTTTCCTGAGTGTGGCTTCTATGCCATCACCTTCATCCAGCCTCGTTGGATCTATTCTCAATGGCATGTCATTGATTTCGCTGAACATGGGAATGTTCCTTGCCAGCATTTTGTATCCATCATGTTCTGGGGAATGATGACTTGGAGTGGATGTCAGGCCCTCACCTATTTTGTCCTTCTGGCAAAGGCAACACAAGCTCCAATTTGTTTTCCGATTGGCAGATATCACATTCGCTTCTGCCATGATGTGTCTTGATTAAGGCCGAGGGGCTATCCTTTTACCACCCTAATCAAATTGTGCACACATTACTGTATGGGATTCAACTAGGTTCGGTTGCCCTACACCTAGCCCGATCATTCATCCAGTGCCATTTAAGTCCCGTGTGATCTGTACACCATCCGGGTAAGTACATGAACATTTGGCGAGACATGCATAACCCCCTTACCCTTGGCTCGGCTCTCCCGCGCTGGCACATCCTGTCAATTCAGGTGCGACTCTCTAACTAGTATCTAATAACTAAAAAACTACAGTTTAGTAGCTACATGATATGGGGCTGTTAGAAAGCATTTGGGACACTAAACTATGCATATACTACTACAACTAGTCTAATACTGCAGTGTTAGTAAAGCTAGATCAGTTGACACTGAACCCCATGCCGAGTTACACAGCAGTGATTGACACCAGTGTGCCCTGGTTGTGTGCTGACAATCACTCTTGTTTTTTTTTAATTGCAATCACAGTCACAACTGTAGTTTATAAAAACGGTTGAATGGGATCTGCACCACACCAACCAAGTTCCACATCCAGAAACGATTACATGTGTGTGTTAAATATGCTCAATTTACGATGGATAAATCATAATTTTCAAGGAGTAGCAGCCATTTTGGGCACCACATTGAAGGCTAACCTTCTTAAATTTATATCAGAGACAACAAAATATGTAAAATTAGTATATAAGAGCATAAACATGGTTCACTTGGAAAATTAAATTAAGAAAAGAGGAAAAATAACAAAAAATTGTCACATTCTGGCAGCCATCTTGGAAAATGGCGGCCATCTTGAATTTTTGGCGTGGCCAGGACCCTTTTCTGAAAGAGAGGACATTAAAGCATATTTGTGGAGAATTTCATGCTTGTGTCACCATTTGAAGGATTCTTATGAAATATGCAATTAACCGCTGCACTATTTGTAATACTGTTGGTTGAAACATCAGTATGAATGTTAAAGCCCCTGACAATTATGATTCTGGAGGGTTGGATGTCGAGCTAGCAACTCCACCCCTCATAACAGTCTTTTGATTAAATTTGATATTCTAACACTTAACAATGCAGGACAAAATTGATTTATGTAATGTGGGTCTAGATTAAGCATTAAAGTCATGAAGTTATTTTGAGAAGTGATGGCCTATTTCCTATTCCTGGAATTTCCCCATTGTGGGACCAATAAAGGCTTATCTTATCTCATCTTATCTTATCTTATCTTATCTTATCTATTTAACCACTTGCACTCCGGTCAATTTCCCTAAAAACGCCAAAAATTAACGTGCCCAAATTAAATCAAAAGCTGTTCTTCAACCTTTTGCAGCATCTTCATGGGGTTGGTCTCATTTAAAAGAAAACACTTTGATTTTTTTGGCAAAACAGTCATAATCTCTTTAAGTGCTCCGGCCACTGAGTTACAGTCATCTAAACATAGTGAACTTGAAGAAAATAAATTTGGCCTGGGTGTTTTTTAGATACAAATGCTTGCAAATAACACACAGCTTCAGATCCGGGCTGGAAAATGCAACAGAAATGTAGAAACAAGTGTTATCCAGCTGAGGTCCAAATTTTGTAACAATACCACAAAAAATGAATATATCATACAGCTTTTTCCTCAGGTAGTTCCCAGGCGTTTTGGAACTGTGCCAAATTGTGCCAAATGGCACAGTTTGGAAAAACGTCTGTAACTTTTGAATGCTTCAATGTAGAAGCTTCAGTTTGGGCTCTAATGAAAGGTCACATTCAGGGCTGTGTCTGTGTGTGTGTGTGTGGGGGGGGTTTGTTCCCCCCGCCCTCGCTACAGAGGATGGACATCGGCCATCGCTACACAACGTATTAGCCTCATGTGGCGATGTGGGACAGCAGTGCAGTCACCGCGGCTTACCCCCCCCTCGCTACAGAAGAATAGCGGGGGGGGGGCGGCGTTCACGGTCTGGACGCGGCGAACAACCCCTTGTACCGCGGCGCACGAATTTCAGACTTCGTGTGCCGCACAGTTGTAATTTACCGATCGGTCAAAAGTCATTTTGGATTACAATTTTCAGGGATAAATAATAATTTAGCTTATAACACCTTACCTCTTCACAGCAGTGTCCTGGCGAACTTCTCTTCCTCACTGTCAGACGAACGCGACGTTGGTCCGCTCGTGGTTCTGGTCTCGCGACCCGATCAAAACATAATTCCATTATTGCGGTTTTGTGCTTCCATGATTGCGGTTTTTGGCGAATGATTTTTCAAAACAAATAACTGTAGTAATTAAAAAAAGACTGGCGAACGCGTGTGTGTCACTCAGCCTTCGTCGTCAGCCTCCGTCGGTCTATGATGACCATGGAAGAAATCATAACGTCTACTCTGCTGGAACCAAAACAAAATAAGCACCGCCTGTGGCCGAACATGCCGATGCGCGAATGGCACTCCCTGTCACACAGGTTGTATTTGTGGGTGGTCTCCGTGCTGCTGGGTCTGTGGGGTTCTTCCTGCGGGCCCTTTTTTGATCCGCTGCAGCAGCCAGTCTTCACCCAGCCTTAAAAAAAAAACAGCTCGCGAACTTCTCTGCTTCAATTGGCTCACTGCATTCACAGATTTGGTAGGCGGGTCCTTCTTGCTAGGTTTTCAGTCATTGGTTCTTCAAGGTTTCAGAAACCCAATTCAAGGCTCTTATTAGTCGAATGAGAGGTCAATCAGATGAACTAATCTGTTCGCGGCAGTGTCTGCAGCTTTTATTTTCAGTGTGCGCTTGGACGCCATCACCACCTACATCAACATCTCCATCATGCGTCCTAGAGCGCACGAGGGCGCACGCAGAGACTTGCCCGTCCACGGTACAACGGAGTGCAAGAGGTTAAATCGCAAAATTGTAACACATTGATTGGACAAACATACAAGTTACTCAAAACATACCAGTTGGACACACTATAGAAATAAAAATAAAACATTGAGGACAGGCATAACAACACATGTTTAAACCGTGGGCTTGACGGTATTCAACCATTCAGAGATTCTGGTTCAGCGGCAGAATAGATTGGTGGATAAATGAATTTTTGAGCTTGTTGAAATGTAGGGATTCTGAATTGTCTGAGGGAAGAAGTTGGTATTCCCTGTTTAGAACATGAGAGGAGTCAGAGGAGATGGAGTTGGCTAACCTGATCAGGCTTTTCCTGTGTGCATCATGAAAATTACTTCTGAGTGGTTGACCAATGGTCTTTGCATAGATTTGTATTTGGTTGTTGAGTTTAGGTTTTAAGTTTGACAGTCAGGCTGATGAACCACACCGTGCTACAGTACAACACACTCTGTACCACTGGGGAGTGAAACAGAGTCATTATCTGGCTGCCTTCTCCAAAAGATCTAAGTCTACGCAGGAAGCAGAGATGTCGCTGGATCCTCTTACACATATAATCTATATATGAGGTGTCCATGATAGGCACACGTCAATCATGACTCCTAAATATTGATAAGAAGTCACCTGTTTAATAATGTTCTTTCCTCATAATGCCATCTATTTTGTGAAGTGTACCAGTCCCTTGTTGCAGGATTGGTGTGTGTCTCTTTAAGGGGGTGAGCTCTGCACGCATGGTTGAGCGAGAGTGTTGGTGAGATAGCAGCACATGAGAGTGTGTTGGCAGTTAGTCCATGTTGAGAACGTAGAAAGTATAGAGCTGGCGTTCAGAGCAGAAGAGTTAGCAGTAAATGTGCCGTGTGTGCTGTTTCCGCACAGTAATAAATGTTACAGCTCCTCAGGCAAGCCACCATGTCCTGTCCTCTGCTACCCACTTCTGGTGTGAGTAAAGAGAAGGGAGCTAACCCCAGAGCTAATGCTAGCTTCGGCCCTGGAGGATAATTTCCCCGTGCTTCTCGACCATGGTCTTGAGGCTGAAGCAGGAAAGGTTAACACTGGTGACCACGAAGGGACACTTTCAGACATACTGCAGCAGCAGCTTTGGTGAACAGTTAGCCTGCATGTCCACCAAATATGTTTTTTGTCACCTGACCACCCTGAATGTCTTTTTTTCAGTGTTTGTGCACTGCACTCTGGGGAAAAAAAGTCTTTGCCCTGTATCCCAGCAACAGCTTGTCACTCACAGCTCAGCACTTCCGCTTTTCCTATGGTCAGACTTTGTACTTATTTTTTAATAGCAGTCTCTAAATAACAATGGACAAGAAATGTACTCTCGCATTAATAGCAGCTCTGGATACAAAATATGATGACACAGAAAACAGGAGTCTGAGTACAGACTGTACCGGTGTCCCACACTTCCTTATTCTGATTGGCTGCTTAGAAAGATATGACATTGACGAGCTCAACTGCAGTCTGAAAAGTTGATTTTTTTCACCTCTGAGCACCCTGGGCGCCGCGACAAAAAGCAGCCACCACTGAGAGTGTTTCAGTGCCAAGGGCGCTCAGCACTGTAGACGCTGGACTACATAGAGAATGAAGAGACAATAGTCACCCACAGCTGAAAAAATGTGTTTGGAGGTATTCTTCCTGGCATCCTTCAGTCTCGGGAGACTATGGATCTGCGCCTTGAGTTGGCATAACGGGGTTACGGCAGCCTTGCTTGTGGCTGTGTAAGCCAATACATGAGTGACAGTCACGGTTGCAATGGTCGCAGATGTAGGCGCTTGGTTGTGATGTCTTTTTTAATGCATCCTTTCGAGATGATCGTTTTTCGTCGGCAGACTGGTGAAGGTGCTCTTCTCCCCTTCTGAGTCCGTCTTTCAGCGCATGTCTCCAGCGGTTTCGGTCATCTGCAGTATCCTCCCAGTTGATCACGTCCATGCCCAGTGTTTTCATGTCTATTTTGCATAAATTCTTGAAACAGAGATACGGTCGACCTCGAGTTCGTTTGCTGGATGCAAGCTCTCCATACAGAATGTCTTTAGTATTCTCCCATCCGGCATCCGATGGACGTGTCCCAACCAGCGGAGACGTCGTTCGCGAAGCAAGGGGAACAGGCTTGGTAAGCTCGCGCAGGAGAGTATCTCATTGTTTGTGATACGGTCGTTCCACTTAACGTTAAGAATACTTCTCAGCATGCGGAGATGAAAGGCGTTGAGCCGTCGCTCTTGCGAGGCATATAGACACCATGTCTCACTGCCATATAGCAAGGTATTGAGGACACATGCCCTGTAAACAGTGATCTTCGTGTGCCTCGACAGTTTTTGGTTCAGCCATACCTTCTGTGATAATTTTCTGAAGGTCGTTGCAACAAGGCCGATTCTTCTACTGAGCTCATTGTCGAGTGAGTGGTCGTCCAATATTTTGGATCCGAGGTATGTAAACTCATGAACCACATCCAGTGGGTGGTTTTCGATATTTATCATAGGAGGGTTCAAGACACCTTGGCCCATTACTTTGGTCTTCTGCTGACTGATGGTCAGACTGAAGTCGCCGCAGGCTTTATTCCGAGTGAGCTATCAGCGCTGCATCGTCGGCAAACAGCATCTCACTGATGGATACTTTTCGGATCTTGGATTTTGCACTCAGTCATGATAGGTTGAACGGTTTGCCATCAGACCTTGTGTGGAAGCAGACACCATCGTTCCGAGTACCAAATGCATACTTTAGTATGACGGCAAAGTATACTTTAAACAGGGTAGGAGCAAGCACGCAGCCCTGTTTTACTCCACGGTGGATGTTGAGTGGTTCTGAAAAGCTCCCATCAAACTGGATAATAGCTTTCATGTTGGTATGGAAGGACTCAATAATTTGCAGCAGTTGGGGGGGGGGACACCCGATCTTCTTGAGAACTTGGAACAGTCCTTCACGGCTAACTGTATCGAAGGCTTTTGTCAGGTCGATGAATGCCACATAAAGTGGTTTATTTTGCTCCCTGCATTTCTCCTGTAGCTGTCTGGGAGAAAAGATCATATCAATACTGGAGCGCTCGGATCTGAAACCACTTTGAGATTCAGGATGAATTCTTTCCGCGAGTTTCCGAAGACGGCTGAGAACCACATGCGCGAATGCCTTCCTGGTGACACTAAGCAATGATATCCCTCTATAACTGTTGCAGTCACTTCAGCTACCTTTGCTTTTGTACAGCATCACTATTTTTGCAGTCCTTCATGTCTTGCGGCACCTCTCCTTCCTCCCAGCAGCGAGATAGGATCTCATGTAGTTGTTGAAGGATGACATCCTTTGAGCACTTTATAACTTCTGCTGGGATCCCATCAAGGTCAGGCGCTCTCCCACTTGGCAGAGAGTCTAGTGCTTCTTCCAAGTCCTCCATGGCTGGAGGTGAGTCCACCTCTTCCATGATCGGTAGGTCCTCCAAATTATTCAGTGCTTCCTCTGAAATCGAGCTGTCTTGGGAGTATAGTTCAGAGTAGTGCTCTATCCACCTCTCCATCTGCTCCATTTGGCTTGTGATGGTAGTTCCGGTATTGGTTTTTAACAGCCCTGTCTTGCGTTGAGTTGGCCCAATTGTTTTCTTGATCCCGTTTTACATTCCACGTATGTCTCCTGTGTCAGCTGCCATTTGGATACTCTCACAGAGTTTCAACCAGTAATCGTTTTCGCAGCGTCTGGCTGTCCATTGAATCTTGCTCCTGACTGCATGCAGAGCTTCCTGTGATTTGCAGGTGGGGTGATTCTTGTATTTCATTAGAGCAGCTCTCTTTTCTGTGAGGATGGCAGCCAGCTCGCTGAAGTTCTCCTTGAACCAGTCGGGTGTGTTTCCTCATTTTTTACCAAATGTACGGAGAGCAACACTGTGGATGTGATCTCTGAGGGTGTTCCTTCTCTCTGCGGCATCTGCTTCAGGTGAGATTGTGATGGACTTCTTGAGATTTTCGGTGAATTTGATGACTTTGTCTGGTTGTTGCATCATCCTGGCATCAATGCGCTGTCTTCCAGGAGGTTTGTTGTAAGGCAGGGCCTTGGGAACAAGTCTGACCTTACAGCATACCAGTAAGTGATCTATTCAATTCAACTTTATTTATATAGCGCCATTTTACAACAACAGTCATCTCATAGCACTTTCAACTGTAGGGGGGACCCCACAGTTGCAGAAAGACCCCAGCAATCAGGCGATCCCCTGTGAGCAAGCAGTTGGCGACGGTGGAGGGGAAAAACTCCCTTTTAACAGGAAGAAACCTCCAGCAGGACCAGGCTCAGGGAGGGGCAGTCATCTGCTGTGACTGGCTGGGGGGTGAGGGGACAGAGAAGATGAAAAGAACAGACATGTAGAGAGCAAACAGCACGATGGGGACTCAATCTATGGGAGAGAACATACAGATGTTAATGACCAGCAAAAAAAAAAAAAAAATTTCATTGAGAGTGAAGAAAGGAGTGAGGCTCTGTGTCGCAGTCAGCACTCTGGTATGAGCGGGTGATTTGTACTTTCTGCAGATGGTGTTGACGTGTCAGTATCAGGTCAAGTTGGTGCCAGTGCTTAGAACGCGGGTGCATCCAAGAAACTTTATGCTGTTGCTTTAGCTGAAAGTAGGTGTTCGTTATGCAGAGTCCTTGGAGTCAGCACAGTTCTAGCAGGTGTTGTCCATTTTCATTCATCTTGCCAGTTCCGTGCTTCTCCATACATGTTGGCCAGGATCCTGAGTCAGCACTCACTCTAGCGTTGAAATCTCCCAATAAGATCAGGTGTTCTCTGGAAGGTATCTTTCGTATCATCGATGAAAGCTGGTTGTAGAATTCATCTTTCATGTCCTGCCTGGAGTACAAGGTGGGCACGTAGACACTGATTAGGTTGACCGGTCCGTTTGAGGTGTGCAGTCGAAGAGAGAGCACCCTTTCTGTTCCCCCCCTCGGCAAGCTCCACCATCTTCAGCAGAGAGTTTTTCACTGCAAAGCCAACTCTGTGCTCTCTTGTCTCATCTGCACTCTTACCCTGCCAGTAAAAGGTATAATCATGTTCACGTAATGAGCCTCTTTCTTGTAGGCGCGTTTCTTGGAGTATGGTGATGTCCACCTTGAGCTTCAGCAGTTCATTGTTTATTACCGCTGTCTTGCATGCGTCTTCTGTCTCTCGGTGATCGTTTGAGAAGCCCGGAGGTAGGGTTCTGACGTTCCAGCAGCCGAATTTGAGTGCTGTTTTTTTTGTTATTTGATACTTTGTTTTTGTTTGGTGCAGGGTTTGCAGTCCATGATTCAGAACATAAGTATTCCTGAGCCCCACGCACCCAGTAGGGTGGACAGACTGTGGCGGAACAGCACCTAACCTGGCTGGGGGCTGCCCAGCTTGAGGTGGGCGGTAGCTGTCCAGTGAGATACTATGACCTCTCCCACCATCAAAAACAACCCCTGGCGCCCAGCTCTACGCCAATTGAGCGGAGGCTTATAACCGGTGAACTGTTGTTTCCCGTGTTTTTCTGTCACGTGACATGACGCTGGAGTGTCCTCTCCAGGGCGCAGGCCTGGACAATGTGTATGGAGGACTCACGGTTGCCCATGCAGCAGGTCCCCACTCTCCACAACACCGGGAGGGTCCAAGGGAAAGGCAAAGGCCAGTACTGCTTGGTATCGGTGTGTCGCAGGAGTTGCCAGATTGAGGTTGAGCACAATGTCAAACTGCCTTCGGGACTCCAACTCTGGATTTCTCTTCAGGGTTATCTCCCCAAGCCCTTCCCATATTGGGTCTTGCCATAAGGCAGTGGAGGTTTGAGATCAGAGTCCTTCTCCTAGATGGGTTGCCTCCTTGGCTAACGAGTCCCATCTACCCGAAGCACTGGTTTTGAGGCGCCAGTAACTCGCTCTTGCCCCTTCTCTTGTCAGTAGTAACAGTTCCGCCCGGCATAGGGTGTATGCCATACGAGAAGGCCAGGAGTTGGGCTTGGCTGTCAGAGGCTCTTTGAGACGCGCGCCGTAGGGACATTTTGTAGAAAGTAGGAGCTTATCCCCACTCCCACCCCTGGCTTAACAGCTTTCGGAACCGTGTTTGGATGACATGCAGCCTTAAAGGGTGAAATAAGCCAAGACTTTTATAATATTCCCGCTCAGAGCTATTAAGCTAATCTAAGATGGCTACAGCTAATAAGTAGGCCTCGCATCATTATGCACATGTGTTTGGGCAAGTGACCAGCACCTCTAACTCTTCCATGGAGCTAACTATGGTTGAAGAGAATAATGTTGCTCTAAGAACAGACCTTGTGAGTGAAACTAATCGGAGTCATGGACATTCCAACCCGTTTTTGAGTGATGCACAGCTAGTGTCCCTGAGAGCAGAAATGGCTCAGACGTCATGTATTTTCCCCCAGCCAGCACCTGTAAGCACAACCCCCTTTATCAGCACCAGGAGTGAAAAAGATCATTATGGAGTCAGTGAATGCAATACTTGGAGCCAAGACCTACATTACAGTGTATATCATCACCAAATCTGTCCTCAGCCAATAAAGCCACAATCACCCACCATACCTTCACCTACCACTGTTGCCACCCCCCCATGCAAAGCCATTCCTGCCTGCTTGTCCCCAAGATTTCATCCAGAGTACGCCTGTCCCCTGCAGCGCTTCCTATCCCACCTACTTAGAGACACATACACACTGGTACACCCTGGTCAAAGACCACAAAAATGTGATCAGATTGTGCTATTAAAGGACATTTCCCCCAAATATGAGCGGCGTAGGCAGCACACAAATTATTCCAACATAGACTGCCAGCTCTCTTCTGACAGTGAGGGTAACAATGACTACAGAGAGAGAGTCCCCATTTTACGCCCTGGGCAATGTGATGGCATCACCCCCTGGAGAGAGTTTTTACATCGGTTTGAGAACTGTGCTGAAGCAAATAACTGGTGAGAAAAGACAATGACAGTCCAGTTGAAATTCAGCCTCGTGAGTGCAGCAGGGGCAGTTGTGCACGGAAATCTGTGTTCCTCTAAGTGGGGCTACAGCCCCCTAGTGGAGGAGATGGAAAATGCGTATGGCCCCTCATCACAGCATGCAGCAGCTGTGGCTATTGAGCTGAGACAGCACATTCGCAAATCTGGTGAGGCTCTTCATGTTTTGAGGGATGACATATATGGCAAAGTTGCAGTTGCATACTGCAAAAGAACAGAGACTGAATAAGATACTAATGCATCTGAGATTTTCACTAATGCTTTGAGGGATGGAGAAATTGTGCAAAAACTGTTAGAGCAGCACCCCCGTACATTAGCCCAAGCCTATGACATTGCCCACAACCATGAAACCATTAAGCATGCAGCATCCTTTGTCACAAGCCTCATGCAAGCAGATGCCCACAACATGGCTGAACATAAGACTCGCGTTGCTGTAGTGAGAGAAGGACTCAAAGAGGAGTAGTGCGAGACAATGGAGCATGTCCTGATGGAAACTGGCTGCCTAGATCTCCCTGACCCAAACGCACCCCGTTCAGAAGAAGCCATGAAGCTGATATAAAGTGGCATGATGTTCGCTGTCAGAACTGCTCTGGGCTGGGTCATATGACAAGAGAGTGCCCCTCACTGAAGAAAATAATAAGAGCCCAGAATGCAACAATATGCGCTGAATCCCTTGAACCCGATGTGCTTCATATTAAGACTCCACAACGAGAAATGAGCGTTCACATGCAGCTGCATGAACTGGAGGTGCGTGCTGGGAAGAGTGTGCAGCCTCCGCATCCGTTAATGCTATACAGCCCAATGTCCAGCCTCCCCTCCAACAGGCAGCTGTAAAGACGGTACAAGGTGTTGGACATAACGATGTTCCTTTGCTTGGTGAGGCTCACATTCTTGTTCAGACCAACAACAGACAAGTGAGTGTGAATTTCCTGGTTGCAGACATCGCAGGCGATGAGGTTCTCCTGGGGCATCCATTCTTGACCCAGGCTCGAGCCCGCCTCTACTTCGGAAATCAACATATAGTGCTGTTTGGTGAAAAGCTTCCATATTTTCACCCTTCAAGGAAATTAAAGACCCATGTAGTTAAAGTAGCTCGGATTGTGGTGCAGGAAGCAGGACAGGAGTACTTGGTGCAAGGTGATGCACACTTCAGGGGTCCAGTTGAAGGGGAGATGATGTTAACCACTACTAAAGGTTTTGCTGAGAAGCACAAAGTATTGGTGGCTCGAGTCCTAGTGAAAGACCAGCCTTATAAAGCTGTCCCAGCTGATCTTTTCAACCCTGGTAACACAGCTGCCATGGTTAAACAGGGGCCATCACAGGACTTCTCCACCCTACCAACACCCTGCAGCCCGATACCTCATCCCCACCTGAGCAGTTAACCACCATGTGCCCCACTGTCCTCCAGCACCTGCAAGAACTTTACTGTCAGAGCTGCAGTGAACTTAATAGAAACAGTTTCAGCTCACACAGCTGCTGTGCACCTACAGCAGTGTGTTCTCCACTGGACCCAGTGACCTGGGCCGTGTAAGCCTAGTGCAGCACGACATCATCATCAGACCAGGCCCACCAGTGAAACAGCCACCAATGGCATTGGATAAACAACAAGAGGCTGATAAACAAATACAACAGAGTCTCGAGACTGGCCTGGCCCGTCACAGTCATAGCAGCTGGGCATCACCCATCATTATGGTTTGTAAAAAAGATGGTAATTATCAACTTTGCATAGATTACAGAGCATTAAATGAGTGCACATTTAAAGATGCATATCAACTTCCCCACATCCAAGACACCCTGGACACCCTTTCCACTGCCAAGTGGTTCAGCACGCTCGACCTGGACTCTGGCTACTGGCTGGTGGAGCTGTCTCCAAGAGCACACAAAACAGCAGCTTTCTGCACCTGGAGTGGACTATTTGAGTGGAATGTCATGCCATTCGAACTGTGTAATGCGCTGGCGACATTCCAGCGGTTAATGGACCATGTTCTGGCTGGCATGCAGTGGGAGACCTGTCTCGTCTACTTAGATGACATCATTGTGCTGGGCAGAGATGTATCTGAGGTGTTGGGTCAGGTTTTCCAAAGACTTTCTGGAGCTAATTTAAAACTGAAACCAACAAAATGCTGCCTCTTTTTGTGCAGAGTAAACTACCTGGGCCACATTGTATCTGACGCAGGTGTAGCCACTGACCCCAGCAAGGTCCAGAAGGTTCAAGAGTGGCCGGAGCCATCATCACTACAGGAGGTCCGCAGGTTTGTTGGCCTCGCGTCCTACTGTCAATGCTTTGTGAAAGACTTTTCCCTCACAAAGAAAAATGCTCAGTTCCAGTGTATGAGAAATTCCAGCTTTGATGAGCTAAAGCACCTGCTGACCACTGCACCAGTCCTTGGTTATCCACTAGATCAAGGTGTCATGATATTGGAGACTGACACAAGTGACGTTGGCATTGGCGCCATGCTGTCACAAATCCAGCAGGGCAGAGAGCATGTGCTGGCATATGGGAACCATAAACTCTCATCAACTGAGCAGAATTATTGCACTACACAGTGTGAATTGTTAGCTGTGGTGGAGTACACATCCCACATCTGTCAGTATCTCCTGGGCTGGCCTTTCATCGTACGCACTCACCAGAGCAATCTGTGCTGACTGACTAAGATGAAGGAGCCTGAGGGCCAACTTGCTAGCTGGCTTGATAGACTTGGTGAATACAACTTTGAGATTATCCACCACCCTGATAGTCTACAAAGCAACGCCGACAGCCTGTCCAGGAGGCCCTGCCGCCAGTCCTGGCCCTGCAGACTTCCAGACCCCTCACCCTCTCCTGAGAATACCAATTAGGAGGCAGTGCAGTGTGAGTTGGACTCAGCTGCTAGCCAAGAGCTACTGAGCCCAGTGGGGGTAGAGGGGTGGTCCTAATTTTACAGCTGTAGGTCTAGTAGGGGTAGGTGAAAATAGTCCCACTGAGACAGAGACAAACACATGTGAGAAAATCTGCCTGCTAAAACAGAGGAAAATGAACTGTTTTCTGGCTGGTCCCTGGAGGAGCTCTGTCAGGCACAGGAGACCGACCCAGACATCGCCCCCATCAAAGCCTGGATGGAGTCTGGTGGTGAACACCCCATCTGGGTAACCATATCATTGCATAGTACAGCCACCAAAGCATATTGGAGCCAGTGGGAAAGGCTCTACATCAGAGATGGAGTACTGCTCCATGTTGGAGATGTTGGAGAAGGACACCTGTCAGGCATGGGGAGTGGATGGTGCATTAATTTTGAGCATTATGGACAATTATTGAAATTCAGAGACATTTAACATTCTGAAGTTCCTCTGAGTAATAGTTCCACATTGAGCTAAAAAAATGTTCTAATCATGTATGTTCATGCTAAAAAACAAACAAACAAAAAAAACCCTGAGTAACAGTAGTTTTGCTATTCACACTCTTCTTTGTATTCTGTGTTGTAGACATAGAAACTTAGTTTCATAAGCTCCTGAACGCCTAGGTAGGGGTTAAATGTAATCATGTATTCTGAGCAAGAGGTTTTACTAATGCCTTTTCAGATTTGATATTGTTGATTTTGTCTAATATGTGCTCTCAGATGATCTCACTTCACCCATGCACTGAATTCCACACTACTGCCCAAGAATGGACTGTAAATATGGGTACACAGTGTTCTTTGTGGACTTAATGCAAATAAGAATCCATACTTGTATGTTATGAATATTGATTTATGTCAGCCAGTGTGCTGGAGTGGAATTAATTTCATTATTGCCATCCAGAGTGGTGGTAGTGTTGCAGGATTGGTGTGTGTCTCTTTAAGGGGGTAAGCTCTGCACGTGTGGTCGAGCAAGAGTGTTGGTGAGAGAGCGGCACATGAGAGCATGTTGGCAGTTAGTCCATGTATAGACCGTAAAAAGTATAGAGCTGGCATTCAGAGCAGCAGAGTTAGCAGTAAATGTGCCGTGTATGCCGGAGCTAACCCAGAGCTAATGCTAGCTTCGGCCCTGGAGGGTCATCTCCCCTGTGTTTCTTGACCATGGTATGGAGGCTGAAGCAGGGAAGGTTAACACCCTCCTGCAGCAAAACACCCTCACAGCATGATACTGCCACCCCCATATTTCATAGTTGGGATGATGTTCTCAGGCTTGCAAGCCTCCCCCTTTTTCCTGCAAATGTAACAATGGTCCTTATGGCCAAACAGCTCAATTTTAGATTCATCAGACCGCAGGACATGTCTCCAAAAATTAAGGTCATTGTCCCTGTGTGCATTTGCAAACTGTAATCTGGCTTCTTTATGTTGCTTTTGGAGTAATGGCTTCTTCCTCTCTGAGTGGCCTGTCAGCCCATGTCTGTACAGGACTCGTTTCACTGTGGATAATGACATTCTTTTACCAGCTTCAGCCAGCATCTTCACAAGGTCATTTGCTTTTGATCAGGGGTTGATACGCACATTTCGCACCAAAACACATTCATCTCTGGGGCATAGAACCCATCTTCTTCCTGAGCGGTATGATGGCTGGACATTTCCATGGTGTTTACACTTGTATATAATTGTTTGAACAGATGAACGTGGCACCTTCAGGCATCTGGAATCCTCAGACATGCGTTCCTGCGAAGAGGGTGCTTTTCAGGCAGGCATGCTTTTCTAAGGACAAACCCGGCACTTTGTACATGCAGTCAGCATGGAGACATGGGGTGACGTCCACTGGCGGGCCAGGGGAAAGGAGTAATGGCCAGCATGCGAAAGCTCACAGATGAGTGTTGTTTTAAATCACACATGCTGTATTTTGCTCATGTATTCACTTCATACTCACTATAAACAAGGAAGTGAGCATGGTGCAGGGATGCATTTGATTGGTTTCACTAATGATGTACACATTTGAGTGCTACTCAGGGACAAATTTGATTGCCCACATTTGCGGATGACGACAATGGGCCAAAATTGCAGGAAAGTTGTGGTTGGACAAAAATTACAAGGTCGTGAAAAGTTTGCAGGGATTGATTGAATTTGTGTGAATTGGTGTGATCGCAAAAATGCGAAATTCTGGAGGAACTGAAAAATAATTAGTTTAACCACAGAAGCAGAAGCTGATGTGGGGGGTGCACAGGGATTGATGTCTACACGCCACGGGCGGACTGGAGGGAGGGTCAGTTGCCCCAGTGATCTAATCACTGGGAGTGGGAGCTGGTGTGGGTTTGCTGGGCGCCTGACTGTCAGTTGCCGACCCCTCTATTTCTGCAGCCCAGCTCCCAAATGATCCAGCCATGGACTCCACTGTGGGTCCTGTACACAAGAAACCATGGGCAGACTCCACCTTGGGTCAGTCTCATCTACTTCCCCATTTCTTTATAGCGCAGCCCAGCGGAGAGGAGTGCTGTGGTGGGTAACGGACAACAGAGCACAACTGCTGCTCCAGATGCATAATACTTACTTACTTATTTACTACTCCTGTGGGGTGAGGGCTGGGTGGTCTCTCTCCACCACATCAGACCATCTGGTGCATGGCTTGCCCCAAGGTCTTTTCCACCCTTTGGCCCTGAGGCCAAACATGAGGATGGTCTCATTTGCAACATCGGTGAGGGCATAGATGACAGTAACTGTCATCTTTCCGTGCTGGTGAAGAAAGCGGGCTGAAAGTAGTCTGTCTGTCACCGGTACCCAGCTGATGAGTGACTTGCAGATGGGCTTTGGCATGGTAAGTGCCACACCATAGAGGTCTGTCCGCTTCTCAGGGCCGCTCCAGATGACACAGTAATCGCCGACAATGGTTTCACTGCTGCTTTGCCACCGTGATTCGCAGAGACCTGCCAGGGTGATGTTGTAGTGGGCGAGCTCTCAGGACAGCAGTGTGGCTGCTCCAGTGCGAAGGAGTGTCTGGACATTTCATGGGGCAACACGGGTGCTGTGGCGAAGGTCAATCCATACTCGCTGGTTGGGGGCATGCTGGGGTCCAATTCTGAAATGGGCAGTCTGGTTTCTTCTGATTGGTTTTGTAACCAAGTAGGTTTCTCCTGGGTGGGTTGTTAGCCCTCCACAGGATAGTCGGATGATGGGGCTGCCATCTAACAGCGTGCCGACACATCATGGGTCACCGTTTGTCTGGAACCTACCCGTAGACCGTCCCGCCAAGGGTGACCCTACCAGGAGCAAGCTCCAGATGGTAACACTCTTTGGATCATTGGAACACACAAGCTCCCTCGCTACGGCAAGGCCAGACCCAGGAGAGAGCCAGATGCATATATCCATTATTTTTTAAAAACAGGTTTTCTTTGAGGGAATTTTGCAAGAGTTTCAGGTTTTCTCTTACTGTATCAAAAGTCAAAACAGGCATTTTTAGGCCAAGAGCTGTTTTTAATCAACATTGCCTGACTCATGAAAGTCACTTCTCCCTTATTTAGATTGTGTCCTACCCCCTCCTATAAACTCAAAAATGTAGTTTTTCTTGGAAAGTTGCTCCAGTGCCATGTGTCTTTATGTCCCCATAATTGTGATAAATCTGTTTTTTTTTGTACAAATTAATTATTTATTGAGAGATTTAGTTTACTTGGAGTAAATATAGTTCAGTTAAAGGATGGGCTTTTATAATTTTTACATTGTAAGATGATGCTACTTCATTAAAAGGTGGATTTTATCTAACCCATTTACTAATCCTTTGTTGAGCTCACTGTCTGAACATGTTATTCTTCCTAGAATAAAAGTGTTTCCTCTCTCATTTTAAATAACCCACCTCTCTGAGCCATGACCTCTCTTTTGCACTTCCATAATTATTTTGTAAAATACAACCTGTCTGCTGGTGCAGTGTAATTTCCATAATTGCTGTCGATGCTATTGACATTTCGGCTGATGCACAGCTGTTGCACCTTTACAATGGGAGAGAAAAATGCTCTCAACACAGGTCTCTTTCCTCAGCGTTGCCGCCTGACTTTACCCGGCGGCCTGTGAAGAAGTCCACGGTGATCCAGAGGGGGGGTGAGGTCACACTGGAGTGTCGCCCCCACGCTTCCCCGAGGGCCACAATCTCCTGGTGGAGGGGTGGTGAACTCCTGAAGGACAGTGAGAGGTAGGCTACTGTAAGCATGGCTGCACAAGCCACTGATGGCATCCACTTCTAGGACTGATTGTTATTTATCCCTCTGCTCAAGGGGATTTTTAAGTCAGTGTTGCATAAAGCTACCTTGTTTGGACTGAGAATGTCTTTTTTCTTCAGATGGGCTCATTATTCATCACTTAGATGTTGGTTTTCTGCTGACATATGGTGCTTTTGTCTGCTGCCTTTTACTACACATCCAAATGAAGACACAAACCTTATCAGTTTTGTAGTGCCTGGGATGAAGGGCACTTCAGGGTTTAGCTGCTTTAAACATCTGCTGTCACCATAGTTTCACAGCTCTTCATGGCAGTAAAAGAGCTGAGTGTAGAACTGATCGTGTTGGGATGCTCTGTGTGGAAATTGACCACAGAGGAAACTGATCTAACTACATTCTTCAGCACAGGGCTGGGCCATACAGGTGCATCTCAGTAAACTAGAATATGAGTGAAAAGATCATTTATTTCAGTAATTCAATTCAGAAAGTGAAATTCCTGTATTATATAGATTCATTACACAGAGTGATATATTTCAAATGTTTATTTCTTTTAATTTTGATGGTTATGGCTTACAGCTTATGAAAACCCCAAATTCAGTTTCTCATAAAATTAGAATATTACATAAAATTAATTTTAAATAATTAATTTTAACAGAAATGTTGGTCGACTGAAAAGTATGTCCATGTAGACACTCAGTACTTGGTCAGGGATCCTTTTGCATAATTACTGCATCAGTGCAGTGTGGCATGGAAGTGATCAGCCTATGGTTCTGCTGAGGTGTTATGAAGGCCCAGGTTGGTTTGATAGCGGCCTTCAGCTCGTCTGCATTGTTGAGTCTGGTGTCTCTCATCTTCCTCTTGACAATACTCCATAGATTCTCTCTGGGGTTTAGGCCAGGAGAGTTTGCTGGGCCATCAAGCACAGTGATACCATGGTCATTACACCAGGTTTTGGTACTTTTGGAAGTGTGGGCAGGTGCCAAGTCCTGCTGGAAAATGAAATCAGCTTCTCCATCAGGGATGGAAATCATGAGGGAGCTCGCCATTCGATCCGGATCACAACACGTGGGTCACGATTCGAACCTATCATGATTTAACAATAATTTCTATATCGCGACGGGTGGAGCAGACTGCTCGACCTCTTGGATGGATGGTGTAGGAGCGTCCGGCTCCAACACCTGGAGCACCACCCCCATTGTGATCACCTCGGCTGGAGGAGAAAAGCAGGGTGAGGCATCACCAAAAACCTCAGGAGTTAGGCAAGACTTAGCTAGTATTGATGTAATAAAAGTTAAGAAAAGTACTTGCCTGAGCTCCTGATCCTCCGCAGCCACGGTGACCTCCTCAGGATGAGCCACAGGGACTGGAGCGTGGACCTCGAGCCAAACAGGATCATGCTTCTCCACTGCTGGGGCCACCGGCTGCCAACCTCCCTCTGTTGGCTGAGACCCATCGTGCTCGTGACATGCTGTCAGCTCTCCCTCCGGAAAAACACAAAAACAGGTAGGGAAAAAGAAAAGGACAAATTCACAGCAGCTGGGTCCAAACTGGCAACGTCCTTCTGTCATGAACGGCCCAGGTGGGGCAAAATGGAGACCCAAATGGTGAACTGTGAGTTGCAAAACATTTAATCAAAACACAAATGTTCAACAAAGCATCAACAAAAACTTACAGGTTAACTGGAACAGGTAGAAAATAGCACGGAAGGCTAAGGTATGTAGAAACGCTGGAGAAGACGTGGAGCTCACATCAGGATACAAAATGAATGAAGCTTGGGACACACGGCAGGCAGCAGTGAGAAGGATGTCGCACTGAACTGCGGAACAGCGTCCCTTAAAAAAGACGAAGAGGGATTAAACATATGATTAACAGGTGTGGGTAACAGGAGCGAGGATAATTAGTACAAAATAATGACAGCTTTTCGGACCGCGAACTTCAACTAAGAGAGAAAGTAAATAAAGCACACTGTCAAAATAAGAGCACAGACCGGAAGGAATATAAATCATGAAACAGAGAATGAACCAAGAATGATAACCCACCAAGGCAAGGACCAGATAACCATGAATGGCAATCATGATTAATATAGCAATCCAAAGAGAGAACTAAGGTGAGGGCGACAAAGGCTCATATACAAACACAGGAGGATCTGATTAATAATACAAACAAGATGGCCATGGATATATGATATAGATCAACAAGACTAAACTCAAATAACATAATATAACCAACACCATAACCAGATACAATACTAAACTGAAGTGGAGAAGGAACAGAAAATGATCAGAAATAACTGGACGCTTCAGCACGGTTGTCAAATCGTGCTCAGCATCATGATGGTTATCTTCCTAGCTTGCTCAGAATTTGGGGGTAGCTTTCACAAGCTATATGTTTCCAGAGTTGGTTGATTTTTACCTGCCACTGATGTAGCATCTCTGCAACCCACTAACGCTGCTGCCCTGGGAAGGTGCCCAGAGAGGTGGTTCCTCATATTTGTATTGATCCCACAGACAACAGCTGAATGTGTCATATCCAGGTCGTCTGTTCTATTCAATTCAATTCAATTCAATTCAGCTTTATTTATATAGCGCCATTTCACAAAAAGAATCATCTCATAGCACTTTCAACCGTAGGGGAAACCCCCACAATTGCAGAAAGACCCCAGCAATCAGGCGATCCCCTGTGAGCAGCGCTTGGCAACGGTGGAGAGGAAAAACTCCCTTTTAACAGGAAGAAACCTCCAGCAGAACCAGGCTAAGGGAGGGGCAGTCATCTGCTGCGACTGGCTGGGGTGTGAGGGGATGAAGAAGATGAAAAGAACAGACATGTAGAGAGCAAACAGCACGATGGGGACTCAATCTGTGGGAGAGAACAAACAGATGTTAATGACCAGCAAAAAAAAAAAAAAAATCATTGAGAGTGAAGAAAGGAGTGGAGCCCAGTACATTATTGGAGGTCCCCCGGCTGTCTAAACCTATTAGCAGCATAACTAAGGGAGGGTTCAAAGACACATGATCCCTCCCTAATTGTAGGTTATATCAAAAAGGAAGGTTTTAACCACTTGCACTCCGTTGTTCTGTGGGCGGGCAAGTCTCTGCGTCCTAGGGCGCACGAGGGCGCACAAGAGCGCACTCGTGCGCCCTCGTGCGCATGACGCATGATAAGGATATTGATGGTGGTGGTGTAGGTGGTGTGGCCTCCAAGCGCCACTGAAAAAAAAATCTGCAAACACAGCCGCGAACAGATTAGTTCATCTGATTGACCTCTCATTCGACTAATAAGAGCCTTGAATTGGGTTTCTGAAACCTTGAAGAACCAATGAATGAAAACCTAGGAATGAGGACCCGCCTCCCAACACTTTGAATGCAGTGAGCCAATTGAAGCAGAGAAGTTCGTGAGCTGTTTTTTTTTTTTAAGGCTGGGTGAAGACTGGCTGCTGCAGCGCATCAAAAAAGGACACAGGAGGAGCTCCACAGACCCAGCAGCATGGAGACCATCCACAAATGCAACCTGTGTGACAGGGAGTGCCATTCGTGGATCGGCATGTTCGGCCACAGGCGGTGCTTATTTTGTATTGGTTCCAGCAGAGTAGACGTTATGATTTCTTCCATGGTCATTATAGACCGACGGAGGCTGACGACGAAGGCTGAGTGAAACACACGCCTTCGCCAGTCTTTTTTTAATTACTACTGTTATTTGTTTTGAAAAATCGTTCGCCAAAAACCGCAATCATGGAAGCACAAAACCGCAATAATGGAATTATGTTTTGATCGAGTCGCGAGACCAGAACCAGAGCGGACCAGCGTCGTGTTCGTCTGACACTGAGGAAGACAAGTTCGCCAAGACTCCGCTGTGAAGAGGTAAGGTGTTATAAGCTAAATTATTCTCTATCCCTGAAAATTGTAATCCAAAATGACTTTTGACCGATCAGTAAATTACAGCTGTGCGGTTCACAAAGTCTGAAGTTCGTGCGCCGCGGTACAAGGGGTTGCTCGCAGTGTACAGGCTGTGAACGCCCCCCCACCCCCGCTATTCTTCTGCAGCGAGGAGGGGGCCGCGGTGACTGCACTGCTGTCCTACATCACCACATAAGGCTAATCCGTTGTGTAGCGATGGCTAAAGTCCATCCTCTGTAGCGAGCGGGGGGGGGGGACAACCCCCCCCCCACACACACACACACAGTAGCGAGGGGGGGGGGAGCCGCTGTGACAGCGTTGCTGTGGAAACATGCAACGAGTGTAATCTGTCATGTAGCGAGGGCCGAACTCTGTCCTTGATAGCGGGGGGGGGGGGGACGACCCCCCCCACACACACACAGACACAGCCCTGAGTGTGACCTTTCCTTTGAGCCTAAAATGAAGCTTCTACATTGAATCATTCAGAAGTTATAGACGTTTTTCCAAACTGTGCCATTTGGCACAATTTGGCACAGTTCCAAAACGCCTGGGAACAGCCTGAGAACAAAGCTGTGTAAAATATTCATTTTTTGTGGTATTGTTACCAAATTTGGATCTCAGCTGGATAACACTTGGTTCTACATTTCTGTTGCATTTTCCAGCCGGATCGGACAGCTGTGTGTTATTTACAAGCATTTGTATCCAAAAAAACACTGTGTCCAAATTTTTTTTCTTCAAGTTCAGTATGTTTAGATGACTGTAACTCAGTGGCCGGAGCACGTAGAGATATTATGGTTTTTTTGCCAAAAAATTCAAAGTGTTTTCTTTTAAATGAGACCAACCCCATGAAGATGCTGCAAAGGGTTGAAGAACAGCTTTTGATTTACTTTGGGCATGTTATTTTTTGGCATTTTTAGGAAAATTGCCCGGAGTGCAAGTGGTTAACCCTGTTCTTAAAAACAGAGATCAAGTCTGACTCCTGAATCCAGATTGGCAGCTGGTTCCACAGGAGAGGAGCTTGATAACTGAAGGCTCTGCCTCCCATTGTACTTTTGGAGATTCTAGGTATTACAAGTAATCCTGCATTTTGAGAGCATAGTGCTCTGTTAGGATAATACGGTAGTATCAGATCTTTTAAATGAAAAGGCGCCTGATTGTTTAGAGCTCTGTAAGTGAGAAGAAGGATTTTAAACTTAATTCTAAACTCTATGGGAAACCAATGAAGGGAGGCCAGAACTGGAGAGATATGATCTCTCTTTCTAGTACCTGTTAAAACTCTTGCTGCAGCATTTTGGATCAATTGAAGACTTTTTAAAGACGTTTTAGGACAACCTGATAATAAAGAGTTACAATAATCTAATCTAGACCTAACAAAAGCGTGGATCAGTGTCTCAGCATCACTCTGAGACAAGATGCTCCTAATCTTGGCAATATTATGCACATGATAGAACGTAGTCTTAGAAACGAATGTAATATGTGAATTGAAAGACAGATTTTGATCAAAAATAACTCCAAGGTTCCTCACAGAACTATTAAGAGAAAAAGTAACCACAGCCAAACTAAAAGTTTGATTTGGAAATGTATTTCTAAGGGTTTTTGGACCAACAAGAATAACTTCAATCTTATCTGAATTTAACAGCAGGAAATTACAAGTCATCCAAGCTTTGATTTCCTTAAGACAGGCTTCTGACTTGGCTAATTGATTACTGTCATCTGGCTCCATTGACAGGTATAATTGTGTGTCATCTGCATAACAGTGAAAACGTATACAGTGCTTTCTAATAATGTTGCCTAACGGACGCATATATAAACTAAAAAGAGTTGGGCCTAGCACAGATCTCTGTGGAACTCAGTGACTAAGCTTTGAGTTGAAAGAAATCTCATTATTGACATGAACAAACTGGAACCTATCAGATAAATAAGATCTAAACCACTGCAACGAAGTTCTATTAAGTACAACATAGTGTTCTAATCTATCAAGTAGAATATTATGATTGATAGTATCAAAAGCTGCACTAAGGTCTAAAAGGACAAGTACAGAAACAAGTCCATTATCAGATGCGATAAGAAAGTCATTATTGGCCTTCACTAAGGCTGTTTCAGTACTATGATGGATTCTAAACCCAAATTGAAACTCTTCAGGTAAACCATTTCCCTGCAAGTGGTCAAATAATTGCGTAGCAACAACTCTTTCTAAGATTTTTGAAATGAAAGGGAGATTAGAGATTGGTCTATAGTTAGCTAAAGCTCCTGGATCTAGCGTTGGCTTTTTGAGTAAGGGTTTAATTACAGCCATTTTACAAGCCTACGGTACATGGCCTAATATTAATGAAGAATTGATTATTTGAAGAATAAAGTTACCAATAAATGGGAAGACTTCTTTAAATAACCTGGTAGGAATAGGGTCTAAAAGACAAGTTGAAGGCTTGAATGTGGAAACTATTTCGTCTAACTCTATAAGGTCAATTGGAGTAAACTCATCCAAACAGATATCAATTGAAGGAGCTCTAAGGGAATGCTAGGATTGACAGAGTCCTGACTCTTTGTCAGCCTGGCTACAGTGCTGAAAAAACTGGGATTGTTCTTGTTCTCTTCTATTAATGCAGAATAATAACTTGTTCTAGCTTTTCTAAGAGATTTTTTTTTATAAATTAAAAGATGATTTTTCCAAGCTAAATAGATTTCATCTAAATTAGTGGAGCACCATTTTCTTTCTAATTGACGAGTCTTCTGTTTTAAGCTATGAATTTCTGTGTTGAACCAAAGAGTTAGAAATCTCTGATTAGACTTTTTCTTTTATAAATGGGCTATCATGTCTAGAGTCTGATGCAGAGAAGCTGTCACACTATCTACCATGCTATCAATTACAGAAGGAGCAAGCTATCTATAGCTTATTCCCGTTGTGTTGACACATGGCATAGAGGAAACAATCTGCATAAATTTGTTAACAACATCATCTGAGAGGCATCTACTGTAGTAATATCTTTCTTTAGGAGCCAAATAGCCAGAAATAGTAAAACCAAAGGTTAACAGACAATGGTCTGACAGTACAGGGTTATGAGGAGACACTACCAGATTTTCTGTTTCTATGCCATATGTCAGAACAAGGTCCAACGTATGGTGGAGATAATTGGTAGAATTTCCTACTTTCTGAGAAAACCCCATCGAGTCTAATATTGAATTAAATGCCATATTAAGGCAATCACTATCTACATCTACATGTATATTAAAGTCCCCTACTATAATTATTCTATCTGATTTCAGCACTAAATCAGTTAAGAATTTGGCAAATTCGGATAAAAACTCTGAGTAGGCTGAGGGAAGACGATAAACTATGGCAAATAAAATTGGGTTTAGCCTAAAATTGCTAAAATGCCCAATACTGAGGAACAGGCCCTCAAAGGAATGAAAACGTGTTTTTTGCTTTACATTAACCAGTAATTTGGAATGGTAAATTGTTGCTACTCCTCCTCCACGACCAGAACTTTTGGGATTTTGACAGTTTAAATAACCAGAGGGAGTTGATGTAAGGGATATTAAATCATTCTGATGCTCAATTAACAGATCATGGACTAAAAGAGACTTGGGAGTTAGAGACCTAATATTTAACAAACCACATTTAATTTTTAAATTATGAGGAGGAACAGAGGCCAAATCATTAAATTTAAAGACCATGTTTAATTTGAGTTTTACCAACTTTTTCTTTAATCACTTTGGGATGTTTATACATTATATTTTTTTTTTTTTTGCTTTGGAGGGAGCAGACAATGATTCTCTGATGGGGAAGACAGGGGCTAAGTTTAGGGGTAACGGATGAAGAGGAGCTGCAGAGAGGCGTCTAAGACTACGACTCTGCTTCCTGGTCCCAACTCTGAGTTGTCAAGGATCTGTCTTTATTATAAAATCCTCAAAAAGTCCAGACATTTTATTTAAACTTTGACTGTGCTTTTTTTTTTTTTTTTTTTTTTTTTTTTTTTCCGGTGTTGCTGCACCCTCCACCATCTTATTGTACACCCGGACTGAGGTTAAATCTTCCAGACACCTTTGCTGCAATGACTTTGCACCATCTAGTGGACTGAAAACTCCATTGATTAACTGATAACCCAAAAGTATATGTTTGAGTGTGCATTTTTTTAAATATAAGATTGATCCGTGATACATTATCGCAAATGTCAAGTATCACGATTCATCACTGAATCGATCTTTTTCCCACCCCTAATCTCCATAAAGCTTGTCAGCAGAGGGAAGCATAAAGTGCTCTAAAATTTCCTGGTAGAAGGCTGTGCTGACTTTGGACTTGATAAAAGACAGTGGACCAACTTCAGCAGGTGACATGGCTTCCCAAATCAAGTGCCAACTTCTGTCATTTGGAAATCAAGGTCCAAGAGTCTGGAAGAAGAGTAGAGGGCCACAGAATCCAAGTTGCTTGAGTCAGTGATGATTTGAAGAGCCATGTCGTCTGCTGGTGTTGGTCCTCTGTATTTTATAAAGTCCAAAGTCCAAAATTTTTTGTAGCCATATGTGTGTGTGTGTTTTTAACATATTTCCAATGTTAAAAACAACAACAACACAGGTTTATACAGGGTGTCCTAATTTTTTCACGACTGTATATTTCTTGCACTGAATGTTCTTTAAAACTTGGTTTTACTTACATTTTCATTAGAAAAATTTTGAAAAACGATTCAGTGCACCCCACCACACACACACACACACACACACACACACACACACACACACACACACACACACACACACAAAGGGAGAGTGTTTAATTTCACTTCTGAAATAGCTGCACAATAAAATTAAATGAAAGTTGATATCAGAGAAAGCTTGTCTCAACAATATATAACTGATGAAAGCTCGTCTTTTTTTTTCCTTGCTTAACAAACCTCACATTATCAACTAATCAAGTTGATCCAAAGGTAGAAATACTAAAGGTTTGCATTCACTTAAAAAATTATGAAATCTTTGTTTTTCTAAATTAATAAGATAAAATTAAAAATCTGTTTCTGTTTTAAATAATTTTCTCATTATTTAGAAAAACAACAGGGTTTTTTATTCATGAAGAAATATATATTTTAATTTTTACAAGTGAATGTGATATGCTTCCATACCTTGGAGAACCCACGGGGTTAAATTTGGCCGCTGTTAATTGCTGCTACCCAAAATGAACAAAAATATAAAAAATTGTCAAATTTAACTTCAAAAGCCCAGAGTGCCACTTCTGACCCCTGCATAGAGACACCTAGTGGATGAATATTGAACTGACATGAGCCAGAGTGGTAGTGACAAGCTGGCTGACCACATGCTGTTTTGTTGAGCTGGAAACCTACCCAAACAAAATCGTCTTCTCAGCAAACCAACGGTTGGTAAAATTGTGTATTTTTTGTTAATCTATTTAGTATTAGCCTGCAGAATGCCTAGAAGTACGTTTTATATTCTTTTTGGATAAATTATAGCGACTCTGAGCTAGTTCAAAAAACGCTGGGTGTATGGGTTAAAAAATGTCAGGTCAAAAATGACCCTTTGGTTCTTTGAGTGACTTTGTAGATGGAGAATGGTGACAGTCCTGTATTTGGCTAAAGCCTTGAAATAAATTCATTTGTATAATATATTTTACTAAATTACCTCGGTAGTACAGGGCCAGAGACTAATAAAGTAAATACCTATAACTTTTCAGGGAGTATGGCCACTCCTTTTTCAGGACAGGGAAAGCAACAGGGAAAGCAACAGAGAAAGTTCACTGTAAAACAAGTATTGGAGCAACTTGAAGCTGATGATAGTGACTTTGGCCCTGAATTGGACAGCGATAGCGATTCTGATGAATTGTTTCAACCACATGAAAGTGATGGTGGTGAATCTTCTGCCCAAGACAGTGACTCGTCCAATGACTCGTCCAGTGATGAAGATGTGCGTTTGCCAAGACTGCTAGCCCACAGATGGAACCAAATCGTGCCACAAAAACTTACAGGTGGCGAAAGAAAGGCTTTAAGTTGCCTGATGTGAACTTTCAAGGTGAACAGGTTGAGTCGTACCAGGATGCCACGACAGACATGCCACTGGTTTATTTTCGACGCTTTGTTTCCCTTGATATGTTGGAAAATATTGTTGAGCATACCAATCAACACAGTGTTCAAAAGCATGGGAAATGTGTACACACTTCAGTAAAGGAGATAGAACAAGTTCTAGGAATGTATCTCAGGATGGGATTAGTTCAAATGTCTGGAGTACGTCAGTACTCAAACTTCGCAAGTTTCAGGGTTTGGTTGCTCAAGGCTTGGCTGAAGTTGGAACAGCAAGAAGGCAGGGTAGGCCACCAACTCCTGGCCCCTCCTCCCCGCCACCACCAAGATTTGTTCGAGTTTGTCAGAGTGCAGATGTTCGTTTTGACCAAATCGCCCATTGGCCTGTCAAGGAGGAAAAGCGCCTTCGATGTGCTGTGTGCAAGGACCTCAAAACTGAAATGCACTGTGAAAAATGTGGAGTTCCTCTCTGCATCAACAAATAAAGAAATTGTTTCAAAGACTACCACAATGTCTAGTGTGAGCTCCTCTATCTAGCAGAACAGATTTTTGGATAAGCAAAGACCCATGGTATTAGTTTTTTTCAGTCGTGATTTTGGCCTTGTGTTCTTGTTTCCATTGGCCAAAGTGTGTTTGTACATTTGAAATCCAGTTCTAACATGCAGCAAATAAAGCAAAAAAAAAAAAACATTGTTAAATGTAGTTGTGTGGTTGACTGATTATTTTCCTAAATTTAAAATAGTTTGCATTGGCAGTGTTTATTATGATTCTTTGAAATGATACGCCTAAAGCCCAATGGGTCAAATTTAGCCCTAATCCTAAATTAGGGAATAAAGGGTTAAAATTAAAAAAAGTGGATATTTTGGTGTTCAGTGAACTTATAGCAGTCATTTAATGCATAGTTCATAATTTTCCAAATAAGAAAAGGGTTCTTGAGTTCTCCAGGGTTAATACCAAGTGGTCTAATAACAAGTGGCAGATGTATAATTTGGTACTTATTTTGTTTTCTGTATGTCTGTGTTCAATCAGTTCTTCATTTGACAAGCTGCTCACTCTTATTTTGACGATGTGCAAGACCAGATTGGAGCACTCATTTTGAAAGTTCACTTGTGAAGGGAGAATTAGGGTTGGGTGATATGAGCATTTTTCCTTTCGATACGGTACCATTAATTTATGGGATTTTTTCTTCGACACCGGCGTTTATCGGCTTTTGAAAAAAAACCAAACATGAATTTGTAGTGTCTATAACATAGGACATATCAGCTTTTGAGACAAAACTGTTTGAGCTTCTACAAGTAGGTAATATTAACAGTTGTTTGAAGTAAAGAGTGAAATTTTCATGGAAATGGCATTTATTGGTTTTTGCAAACAAACTCTTCAATTTCTCTAGCCACACCCAGGTCTGATTACTGCCACACCTGTTCTCAATCAAGAAATCACTTAAATAGGACCTGCCTGACAAAGTGAAGGAGACCAAAAGATCCTCAAAAGCTAGACATCATGCTGCCATCCAAAGAAATTCAGGAACAAATGAGAAGCAAAGTAATTGCGATCTATCAGTCTGAAAAAGATTATAAAGCCATTTCTAAAGCTTTGGGACTCCAGCGAACCACAGTGAGAGCCATTATCCACAAATGGCAAAAACATGGAACAGTGGTGAACCTTCTCAGGAGTGGCCTGCTGACCAAAATTACCCCAAGAGCGCAGCGAGGACTCATCCAAGAGGTCACAAAGATGCCACAACAACATCCAAAGAACTGCAGGCTTCACTTGCCTCAGTTAAGGTCAGTGTTCATGACCACCATAAGAAAGGAACTGGGCAAAAATGGCCTGCATGGCAGAGTTCCAAGACAAAAACCACTGCTGAGCAAAAAGAACATAAAGGCTTGTCTCAGTTTTGCCAGAAAACATCTTAATGATCTCCAGGACCTTTGGGAAAATACTCTATGGACTGATGAGACAAAAGTTGAATTTTTTGGAAGGTGTGTAAATGGTAAATGGTATTCACTTATATAGTGCTTTTTACTCATCTCAGGATGACCAAAGCGGAAGGTGTGTGTTCCATTACATCCGGAGTAAAAGTAACACAGTATTTCAGAAAAGGAACAACATACCAACAGCAAAATATGGTGATGGTAGTGTGATGGTCTGGGGCTGTTTTGCTTCTTCAGGACCTGGAAGACTTGCTGTGGTAAATGGAACCATGAATTCTGGTGTCTACCAAAATATCCTGAAGGAGAATGTCCGGCCATCTGTTTGTGACCTCAAGCTGAAGCACACTTGAGTTCTGCAGCAGGACAATGATCCAAAACACACCAGCAAGTCCACCTCTGAATGGCTGAAGAAAAACCAGATTAAGACTTTGGAGTGGCCTTGTCAAAGTCCTGACCTGAATCCGATTGAGATGCTGTGGCATGACCTTAAAAAGGAAGCTCATGCTCAAAAACCCTCCAATGTGGCTGAATTACAACAATTCTGCAAAGATGAGTGGGCCAAAATTCCTCCACAGTGCTGTAAAAGACTCATTGTCAGTTATCACACATGCTTAATTGCAGTTGTTGCTGCTAAGGGTGGCCCAACCAGTTATTAGGTTTAGGGGACAATCACTTTTTCACAAAGGGCCATGTAGGTTTGTATGTTTTTCCCCTTAATAATAAACACCTTCATTTAAAAACTGCATTTTGTGTTTACTTGTGTTAGCTTTGTCTAGTATTTAAATTTGTTTGATGATCTGAAACATTTAAGTGTGACAAACATACAAAAAAAATGAGAAATCAGGAAGGGGGCAAACACTTTTTCACACCACTGTATGTAACTGAGCGTCTGTTTTCCTTTGTTTAACAGAACTCACATTATCAAGGCATCAAGTTTATCCACATGGGCAGAAATGTTTCAGTTTACCACACATAGTTAATACTTGGTGGTGTAATAAGTGACAGAAGTATAACTTGTCACTTATTTTTATTTGTTTATGTGTCTACATTCCATCAGTTCTTTATTTGGGGAGCTCATCGCTCTTATTTTGAAAGTTCGTTTGCTAAGTGAGCTTGATTTTACATCTGCAGAGTTCAGACTTGAAATGTTTATCTTCTCCTGCCCCCCCTTCCCGTTTCCTGTGCTTAGCGTGGGCCTACTTGTTATCTACCTTTTAATCTCTGCTCACTGCAGTGTACATTTCTCTGTGAGCATGCGGGGGGGGGGGGGGCAGCTGCATTGAGCTTCCGCTCAGACTTCAGCAGCAACAAATACTCGAATATGTGTGATACAAGTATTGTATGTATCGTGGGCGGCCAAATGTAGTGATACAACTAGTATTTGATATATTGCCCAGCCCTAGTACTGCTGGAGAAGCTAGAGAAGTCAAATGCAGCCAGAGGAGTGTTACTGGTGATAGGATGAAAGTCAGGTGCCCCATATTTGAACTGACCACTAATTTTGTATTAAAGTGACACTGCTAAAAATTGAGTTTTTTTTCTTGTTAACATGTCTGTAACGTGTGTTTTATGACTTACAAGACATATCAAGAGCAAAATCACTCAAATTTGTCAAGCCTGTTTTTTTTAATGTGAAATTTTGGTTAGGCACCGCCCCCTGAAGAAAGGCAAGTTTAGATGGAGCATTTTTGGTAACGTAACGATCACAGGTCTGTAATCTTAATGAGCCAATCAGGACTCTGGCCTAACTGAAGTTAGCATTCAGGTCCAGTTAGTGTTTTTGCACAACTACTTTGAAAACTTAACCCGAATTAAGATGGGTTTTTCCATTAAACTGCTTTTAAATACTGATGCAGTTTCAGTCATTATCCTGGGCTACTGTGCAGACTACTGGACCTGTCCTTCAAAGGAGAAGTCTTTTTATCACAGGATTTATTTTGTTTAATGTAGTGCTAGCCACTGTTAGCCTTGTGGAATGTGGGTGGGATTATTCATAGATCCTGGTGTTTGAAGGAGAAGGAAACGTGAAAAAAATTTTGATACAAACCTGTAAAGGCCTTTACATACTTCGCTTTTCTTTTTCTTGAGGTGGTAAGAACAAGAACAAAGTTCTTTCTGGCCAGAACTCCCGAATGAGAGCTGCAAGAACAAAATGCCATCATTTGTTCTTGCAGCTCTGGGAGAGAGAACACATTTCTCTGTTCTTGGGGAGGATGCATAGGCCTTTAGACAATGAAAGTTGTTTTGTTTTTTTTTTTTAGAAAAAAGGGCATAAGATACCTTTTGCACTACCTACTTGCACCATAGATATTACGGTATTACTGTACATAGGACTGCTGTTGTCTTTATCCTTATTCCTTCTTTTCTTATATATTCCGCACACTACTAAGAGAGAGAGAAACAGCATTTTGATTCTCCTGTATGTCCTGTATATCTAGAAGTATTGACAAATAAAAATCTTTGAATCTTTGAATTGTAGACAATGTAGATTTGTTTTTATAGGGGGTTTATATATGTGCGTCTTTAAAAATCTATGTGCTTGGCATAGGTGGACTAACTGATGATTGAGGTTGTTTCTGCATTAACACTGATGTCATGGCTATGCATATTTCTTCTCCAAAACAACAAGTACGGCTATGGAAGAGAAATATGCTAGGGGTGATCGGACAAAAAATACATATATTTTGTCATAATGCTGCACTGATACTCAAAGCAACCTCTAGTATGACAAACATCTCTCGGGTGACATCTATTTGAATGGATTTTGATCGAATTCTTTAAGAAAAACTCATGGTCTCTGCCTCTGTATTTCAACATTAAGGTGTTGGAAGTCACACAGAGATTGTGCCTTGAAGGAACAAAGAGGCAGGGCACTTGCTGAAATGGAAGCAGTTAGGTTAATTGTACTGCTTGAGACTGACATGGCTTTTTGATTGTCACATAAAAGATATTCTTTCAATTACATGTCTGATGATGTATGAGTATGCTTAACAATGGCATAAGGAAGGGTAGGGTAACCAAAATTTCTGATACCCCTGTTTTCTTTTCTTTGAAAAAAAAACTTTACCAGTGTTAGGTGATTAGACTGAAATAAGAAAGTCAAAGGTGTCAGTTTCATTCAAAGCTCATTAAAGCATTGTTCCAAGTGGGATCGTGCTGAAAAGTATCCTTGACTGCTTACTGACAACAACTTAAATTTCCTGGAAATGATCACATTTGTCTCTTGGTCACAAAACACTGCCAAACTCTATTTCCAAACCCACACAAATATCCTTTCACCCAACGTTGAATGAAAACAGCCCTCATACTATGCTTGAATCTTGTTGGCTCTCCTTACGTGTTAATCTCTGTTAAGGCTCAGCACAACGACAAACTGCTTCTTTAAGCTCAAAGGTTTCCCTTCAGACATTAAATTGTGATGCGGTGCAGCATGTCATGTTGTCGAAAATGAAAACAGGTGAGACAGTGAGCAGGACGACACACAAACTTCATTCACCTCCCAACATAAAACACAGAAAACTTCTCCCGAGGTCTCTGGGCTCCTCCTTTTATACCACTTCATTTCTGCCCAATGAGACCCAGGGAGCCAAAGACAATATACACAGTACACAAAGCCTGTCTGGCACATTAACCTTACGGGACACAAAACCCTGCTTATCACTCCCCATCCCACTCTAGCGAACTCCAGTGTCTCCTGACTCTCCAGGGTGCAGCCAGTCCTTTCTGTTACATCTGAGACCGTCCGGGGCCACTTCCTCCTTCAATCCTCTATTCCATCTCCCCCCCGACTTCCGATTGTGGGTGGAGAACCCCCCACTCAGTGCCACCACACAGCAACCCCCCCCCCGAACACCCAGAAAGGGGAGTAACCTCCCGGTCCCTTGGGCTTGAGTTGGCACCCATAGCGGCTGTACCGGGGGGTCGCTGGTCCGGTTGAAGCGCCCTCCTAGCGAGGTGTGCGGGAGGTCACATTGGTCTGTGGAGGGGAAGAGGGTTGGTGGGGGGGGGGCAGGTTAGCTTCATGAGCACAGTTCTCTACTGGGGAAACACCAACTTGCGGAACCACCATCGGTGGGTGTACACGCTGGGGAGCTTGGGCCAACACCACCTGTTCGTCTGCCAACATATAAGCGGGCTCCAGCCTGTCAATGCAGATGGTCTCCTTATGCCCCCCCAAGTCTAACACAAAATGGTTTGCCCCAGTTTTCAGCTCTCTGAATGGTCCATTGTACGGTATGCGCATCGGGGTCTGTGTGCATCGTGCATGACAAAAACAAACTTGGCACTCTGTAAGCTCTTTGGGACAAAGGTTTGGGGGCTGGGCCCAGCACATTAGCAGCCTGTGTACTGTAAAAAAAATTGTGCAGGCGGGTCGGTCCCGAGTACGGGGTTTTCCAGTAAAAATTCCCCGGGGATCCACAGCGGCTGAGAAAAAATTAGTTCTGCCAGGGACGCTGCCAGATCCTCCTTAGGCACGGAGCGCAACCCTAACAGGACCCAGGGCAGGTGGTCGACCCAACTTGCATCTGTGAGTGAAGCGCTGAGCGCTGCTTTAAGCGACCTATGAAAACGTTTGCCTAACCCGTTAGCCTGGGGGCTGTACACGGTGGTGCGGTTGATTTTGACCCTGAAGCTCTGGCCCATCATGGACCAGAGTTCCAAAATGAATTGCGGATCCTGTCGGAAGTGCTGTCCGATGGGGATCCGAACTGTGCAACCCAAGCCGACAAAAAGGCGTGAGTCACTTCCGCGGACGTGGTGGAACCCAGCGGGACCACTTCAGGCTAACACGTGGTGCGGTCCACAATTGTCAAAAGGTGCGTAAAACCTTGCGACGGATGAAGGGGGCCCACCAAATCCATGTGGACATGGTCGAACCTTCTGGCTGGAATTTGGAATGGCTTAAGGGGGGCTTTGGTGTGCTTGTGCACTTTGGCTCGCTGGCACGCGACGCATGCCACAGCCCACTCTTTCATGTCCCTGCGTAAATGAGGCCAGAGAAATTTTGCCCCCACCAGTTTAACCGAGGCGTGCATGCCAAGATGTGAAAGGGAGTGGATTGACTTAAACATGAGGCGGTGCCAAGAGCTTGGAACCACCAAGCGTGGGGGACCAGTGGAGATGTCGCAGAGCGGGGGGGGGGGGGGCACCCTTCTTGCACCACCCTGCTTTCCAGTTTTAACCCAGTAGACGCGGACTGGAGTGCGCAAATGTCTGCATCCCCAGTTCGCTCTGCGGCCATGGCAGGGAAATCTATTCCCATGTAGACCGGGGGGACTAACGCGCACGACAGGCAGTCGGCCACGGCATTAAGCTTACCGGCTATATGTTGAATGTTGGTCATGAACTTCGAGATTGCGGCCAAATGTTGTTACTGCCAGGCCAACCATGGTTCCGAGACTTTGGACATTGCGTACGTTAGTGGTTTATGATCAACGAATGAGGTGAACTCACGTCCTTCCAGCCCAAACTGGAAGTGCTGTTTTGCCAAGTGGAGGGTCAACAGCTCTCTGTCAAATGTACTGTATTTGCGTTTGTTGTCGCGCAACACACGGCTGAAAAATGCGAGCGGCTGCCACGAACCGGAGACGTATTGCTCCACCCCTGCCCCTATGGCAACATCAGATGCGTCGGTGGTGAGTGGGCCAGGTGGGCCAACAAAGCCCGTGTCCAGGCGCCGATGTCGGGGAAACACTGGCGGGCCTTTTGTGGTTATGAAATGTTCGACCCCGTGTTTGGTAACTGTAGCAGAAAAAGTCGGAACCGTAAGTGCTGGGAACTGTGAAAGCAAATGCTGGAACTTTCCCCCTGGAGCTATAATGTTAGCGTGTGTTGTTGGCCCAACTCCTCAAGCTGTGCAGGGCAAGGAGGAAAAAGAAACAGCATCCACTAACTATCTGTTGGCAACATCGACTAACAATCTGTAGGCACATAAAAAATCAGCGCCTAAAAAGGGAACAGAACATGCAGCTACCACAAAGTTCCACTGATAATTGTGTCTGTGTAAGCATACTGTCAACTTTCATTCACCAAAGGTCCTGATGTTGGATCCATTGGCGGCTGTAAGCTCGGGGCCACAACCTTCTGATGACCTGTCCGTGTTGACCGGCAAAATGAGGCTCTTCTGGGAGCTGGAGTCCACCAAGAAACGTCTCCCTGAATGTGTGTCTGTGATGAAAAGCAGCTTGTTCCTGTCGCCAGCAGTCACTACTGCTACTGGCAGCTGGGCCATGCCATTTCCCTGGCTTCTTGAATTGGCATGGTGGCAGACAGTGTTGGGCATTCAAACCAAACCGCCGGTGATAGAAACAGAGCGTCCCATTCCTGCGTCTCTTGGCATCCGTCCCAGCCACCCCCAATGGCTCCTCAACCTCACTGGAGTCCTTCATGGCTGCTGGTGTTGTTGCTTGCACGCTGAGAGCTCTGTTCGCCAGGATGATGTGGTCTGCTTGTTGCACCAGGGCACGGTAGTTCTTGGCCACCAGCAGTGGTGAGTTGGCCAGGATTGCCCTTGCTGTTGCTGGTAGGTTCCTGAGGAAGAGGTGGTCAAACATGAAGGGTTCGTTGTCCTTCCCCCTCATTGCTAACATGCTCTCTATCAGCTCTACAGCTGACCTCTCACCCAATTGTGAGTACGTGAGGAGTTTCTCTGCTCTCTCACTGTCCGACAGGGTATTACGTTGAAGCATCATCTGCTTGAGCGCGCCATATTTTCACTGGGCTGGCGGCTTCTGGAGCAGGCTCGTTTCTTGCTGTGTGGTGCGCACATCCAGGGCAGCGACCACATGATAATATTTGGTGTTGTCCGTGGAGATCCCGCGGAGTGCAAACTGGGCTTCCACATGTAGAAACCAAGCGGTCGGACTGTGGAGCCAGAAGGCCGAGAACTTTTTTTTTTTTTTTTTTTTTTTTTTACTTATTTGTACCCGTAGGTAGACTTGGTTTGCAGTCTGGTGACAAGCCACCGGCTGCTGGTCGCTGCGTGCGCGAGCGCCCTAAACCTACATGTTTTTGGTGTGCGGGAGGAAACCGGAGAAATCCCGGAGTAAACCCACGCAACACGGGGAGAACATGCAAACTCCACACAGGCCGAGAACTTGATTGTGGCAGCGCATGAGCACTGGTGTTCTCCCTCTGGGTTGTCTCCGGGGCAGTGCTTAGCTCATTCTCCACTGCACATCTTAGGGTCACCAGTGTGGAAGATGAAAGCAGACGAGACAGCGAGCTAGACGACACACAAACTTTATTCACCTCCCAACATAAAACAACAAACTTCTCCTGGGGTTTCTGGGCACCTCCTTTTATACCACTTTATTTCTGCCCAATGAGACCCAGGGAGCCAAAGACAATATACACAGTACACAAAGCCTGTCTGGCTCATTAACCTTACAGAACCCAAAACCCTGGTTATCACTCCCCCTCCCATTCTAGCAAACTCCAGTGTCTCCTGACTCCCGGGGGTGCGGCCAGTCCTTTCTGTTACATCTTACACCCCCCGGGACCACTTCCTCCTTCAGTCCTCTATTCCATCTCCCCCCCCCCCGACTTCCGACTGTGGGTGGAGAACCCCCCACTCAGTGCCACCACAATGTAGCCTTAGGTGAAGTCTTAAGCTACAGTCACAAATATCCTTACGAATGGCTGTGAGCACTGCACGAACGATTTTTGGACCATTTTGCATGGCCTTCTTAAGGTGGCCGTAGGGGAATCCAGCATTTGTAGACCTTCATAAGTTCATGGTCAGGCTGATGGTCTTTTCCAAGAGTTCTACGAATGTCCCACAAAACCCCTCATCGTAGGGAGGCCGCACGAATGCCATAGGAACAACGTAAGAACTACACAAGCTGTTGGCCGTAAGTATGCCTCAAGAATACATTAACTTGTTCTTGAGGGTCCCTTACAGCACCTGAAAGAAACGTTGTATGTCGACTCGAAAGTGTCGTGAGTTACACAAAAATTTTCGTAAAATGGCAATAAGTATGCCATAGGAAGATCCCAAGGCACCCTTACAAAGAACATAAGAACTCTAGGGCCATTGTATGACAGAAAAGCACCTCATTTCTCAAGAATGCCTCAAGTTGCTCTTGTTAATTGAACGGCAGTCGTAAGAAACTATGTCTCCCTCCATGAATGTCTGCGAACTCCAGAATTTGTAGGACCTGGGACATTCTTACAAACCCATCATTTGTAAGAATCTTTGTGACCGTGGCTTTACTGAAGTAGGGCTGTGCGATGCATCGAGTATATATAATGTAACTGATACATTTGCCCATGCATGAAACATAAAATGGGCAGCACGGTGATGGAGTGATTAGCACTGCGGTAGCACAGCAACTCACCCTTGGCCGGGGATCCTGGGTTCGATCCCAGCCCCCGACCAACAGTGATCTGTGTGGAGTTTGCAAGTTCTCCCCATGTCTGCGTGGGTTTACTCTGGGATTTCGCCAATTTCCTCCCACATACCAAAAACATACAAGTTAGGTTAATTGGCATCAAATTATCGATTCTAAATTGTCCTTAGGTATGACTGTGAGAGTGAATGGTCGTCTGCCTGTCTGTGTTGGCCCTGCGATGGACTGGCGATCTGTTCAAGGTGTACCCTGCCTCTTGCCCAAAAAGATACTGGGATAGGCTCCAGCACCCCCCCCCCCCCCCGCAACCCAAAAAGGATTAAGTGGAAGAAGATGGATGGATGGATAGATGGATGAAACATAAAATGTCCATATTGCTCCTATCACATATAATTTTCCATGTTAACAGCTGCATTCTCTCTCTCCCTCTGTTCCGCTGCAGCTCTGCACCCCCCCCGCCCCATTTGCGCTCCCCCGCCCACATTCTCCCTGCTGGCGGCTACACAATTTTAAACTTAGCAAAATTGCTTTCGCATTGTCACGCTTTCAAGTATTTATTGTTATGAATGCTTTATGATATTGATTTGTAAGGCAGTGTGTGATGTTGCTCATAGGACACATTATAGTGTTACACGGGTGGTTACGTCGCCCGGAGTATGAGAGGGCTGCACAGCAGAGGGGCGGTCTCTCTTGACCACCTCTCAGCTTGACAGGAGCGTCTCTGTACTGACAGTGAGTCTTTAATAAAGTTCTGTGTAGTTTACCACTCGCCTCATCATTGTCTTATGTTTTAAAGACAATAACATAGCCTGTTTTCAATTCGGTCGTTTTTGGAGTCTCTGGGACAGCCTCCGGTGCCTTGGGCAAGATGGTTTGTCGCTTTTAAAAACTACTTGGTGGCGCTAAACCTTGGTGAACTGACGGAGGTACGGGCACGGGCAATTCTGGTCCACAATTTGGATAGGGAAGGACAGTGTATCCTTGCTACCTTGGGAGCTAGCGGTAGCTTTGAGGAAGCGGATGAGCTAATGGCGCAACATTTTTGCGCGCTTGCAAACGTTATTGTCAGCAGGATCCAGTTTCGGCAGCGCCACCAGCACATCAGTGAGTCAGTGCAGCACTATGTTGCAGACCTGCGGCAGCTGGCTAGCAACTGCCAATTTGGTGATTTGGAGGAAGAAATGGTCCGTGACCAGCTGGCGGCGCACATGCTGTGCTCGTCAGCATTTTCAAAACTACTGACACTCTCTGGCGAATTGACTCTAGCCACGGCTGTGGAAATAGCTCAACAGTGTGAAGCAGTGGATAAGCCATCACACGACCTCGATGAGAGCGCTACGTTACACCCCTATGACTCGCAGCCAACGACACAGGCTGTGGATCCGGACAGCGAAGACAGCAAACAAGAAGAATGCGCTGCAGCTGTAACAATGAGGCCCGCCCCGGGATCGCCCAAATGTTCAGGTTGTGGGTCCACTACGCACCAGTACAAGGCTGGAGAGTGTCTTGCAAGAGGTAAACGCTGTAGCAGGTGCGGACACCTGCATCATTTTGCTAGGGCCTGTAATAGGTTTGAGCGAGGGGAACGGTGACACAAAGCAGATACCCCTGCTCCAACTCCTACGGTGATTCACACTTTCTTCCCGAGCACAGAGGGCTGTACATACTGTATGGTGAAGTTGGACAGCGAGGAGGTGCCGTTACTGGTGGATATAGGCGGGGTGACATCCGTGCTGAACTGTGAGGAGTTTTTTCCCATATCACCAAGTGAGAGGTCTTTCAATGCCATTTTGTGGATATGGTGGGAATAGACTGCCCATGGTGGGTTCGTCGAAGCTGATGGCTAGATACAAGGCAGCGGAGGTAGCCAATCTGCAGTTTGTGGTGACCGCCAGCGGAGCGAATGTGATGGTCTGGGACCTTTTCTACGGACTTGGCTTCACGATCACCAGCAGTAGTGGAGAGAAGTGGTCGGGCTGTAGCTTGTGGAACCGGCTGGTTCCGTGAGTGTTGGACGACGCAATATGGGACGAACCTTTGCCGAGTATTCTGGAAGATGAGCAGGACCAACCCCATCCAGGGCCATTGTGGGAGGATGCCTGTGCCAGGGTCCAAGTTGCCCTAGCTGAGGGAACTGGGCGGTGCCGTGGGATGCCCGTGATGGCGGATGGAGCCGAGTGGATGACTTATCCTGTTTCCAGAGTTCGGCTGGGAGGTACCGAGAAGCAGGGGGTCACAACAGCTACGCCAGTGTCTGAAATGAAAGTGAGCGGGGCAGGACCGGCTGGCACAGTAAAACGACATGCCACACAGGAACACTGGAAGCCAAGTCAGGCTCCTCTAGGGGTCACTGATATGGCCCAGCCCAAAGGGGTGGCCTGGTTGAGAGGAGTTCGTAAGAAGCGCAAACGTCGGGAGGACCAGGGGCGGCTGTAGGTGGTGACTGTTCGGAAGGACGGCTACCTTGTCTGATGGCTCATGGAGACATCCTAACGCACTGCGGCATACCACTGACGTGAAGGAGGTGTCCCGGCATCGAAGTGGGTCACCTAGGGGTGCAAAGAGAAGAAGATGTTCTGGATGGGACCCGCCTGATGGATCTCCGGGGGGGGGGGGGGGGGGGTTCTTCATGGGGGGCAATGTGTTTGTTACATGACGTTATTGTGTGAATTGTCCTGGGTATAGAATGGATATACTAGTGTGTTCATTGCATGGTTTGATACGAATAATAATGAAGTGATTTATTGAGTTTATCTCTGGTTGTATATATGTTGTATTGATGGGTTGTTTTGTATCTTGTTTGTTTTTTTAGGAACACAGCAGTTTTTTGTTTAATGGACTATAATAATAGAGATGGCAGAATAATCTGTCTGGCCGTGTGGGGGTGGAACGGTACTTCACCTAGCTAAGGCTAGGGGGGAATAGGCCAGCCCTTTGGGTTCCAAATTCCAGAGGGTTCTAATTGTGTGTGCTTGCCCATTTTTTTTGGGGGGGGAAATGTGATGCTGCTCATAGGGCACATTATAGTGTTACACGGGTGGTGATGTCGCCCGGAGTATAAGAGGGCTGTGCAGCAGAGGGGCGGTCTCTCTTGACCACCTCTCAGCCTGACGGGAACATCTGCACTGACAGTGAGTCCTTAATAAAGTTCTGTGTAGTTCACCACTCGCCTCATCATTGTCTTACGTTTTATAGACATAACACAGTGGTCAGACTGTCCTGTATCCACCACCCTAACGCCCTGAATAAACTCCCCCTGTAACGGCCTACTGCAGCAGAGCAGTCAGAAAACAGCCAGCCATCAGAATCAAAGCAAGTCCCTCTCTCTCTCTCTCTCTCATATATATATATATGTGTGTGTGTGTGTGTGTGTGTGTCCACAGACGTATATATATTTTGTCCACAGACGTGGACAAAATTGTTGGTACCCCACTGTTAATGAAAAAAAAAAACCCACAATGGTCACAGAAATAACTTGAATCTGACAAAAGTGGTAATAAATAAAAATTCTATGAAAATTAACCAATGAAAATCAGACAATGCTTTTGAATTGTGGTTCAACAGAATTATTTTAAAAAAACAAACTCATGAAACAGGCCTGGACAAAAATGATGGTACCCTTAACTTAATATTTTGTTGCACAACCTTTTGAGGCAATCACTGCAATCAAACGATTTCTGTAACTGTCAATGCACCTCTCAGCAGGTATTTTGGCCCACTCCTCATGAGCAAACTGCTCCATTTGTCTCAGGTTTGAAGGGTGACTTCTCCAGACGGCATGTTTCAGCTCCTTCCACAGATGTTCAATAGGATTTAGATCAGGACTCATAGAAGGCCACTTTAGAATAGTCCAATGTTTTGCTCTTAGCCATTCTTGGGTGTTTTTAGCTGTGTGTTTTGGGTCATCATCCTGTTGCAAGACCCATGACCTGCGACTGAGACCAAGCTGTCTGACACTGGGCAGCACATTTCTCTCTAGAAAACCTTGATAGTCTTGAGATTTCATTGTACCCTGCACAGATTCAAGACACCCTGTGCCAGATGCAGCAAAGCAGCCCCAGAACATAACAGAACCTCCTCCATGTTTCACAGTAGGGACAGTGTTTTTTCTTGGTATGCTTCATTTTTGCATCTGTGAACATAGAGCTGATGTGCCTTTGCCAAAAAGTTCCAGTTTTGTCTCGTCTGTCCATAGGGCATTCTCCCAGAAGCTTTGTGGCTTGTCAACATGCAGTTTGGCAAATTCCAGTCTGGCTTTTTTATGATTTGTTTTCAACAGTGGTGTCCTCCTTGGTCGTCTCCCATGTAGTCCACTTTGGCTCAAACAACGACGGATGGTGCGATCTGACACTGATGTACCTTGACCTTGGAGTTCACCATGAATGTGTGTAGAGGTTGTTCTGGGCTCTTTTGTTACCATTCGTATTATCCGTCTCCTCCTGCTGCCATGTCCAGGGAGGTTGGCTACAGTCCCGTGGATCTTAAATTTCTGAATAATATGTGCAACTGTAGTCACAGGAACATCAAGCTGCTTGGAGATGGTCTTATAGCCTTTACCTTTAACATGCTTGTCTATAATTTTCTTTCTAGTCTCCTGAGACAACTCTTTCCTTTGCTTCCTCCGGTCCATGTTTAGTGTGGTACACACCATGTCACCAAACAGCACATTGACTACTTGTCACCCTTTAAATAGGCCGACTGACTGATTACAAGTTTGTAGACACCTGTGATGTTAATTAGAGGACACATCTTGGTTGAACATGTCCCTATGGTCACATTATTTTTTATCTTTTCTAGGGGTAACGTCATTTTTGTCCAGGCCTGTTTCATGAGTTTGTTTTTTAAAATAATTCTGTTGAACCACAATTCAAAAGCATTGTCTGATTTTCATTGGTTAATTTTCATAGAATTTTTATTTATTACCACTTTTGTCAGATTCAAGTTATTTCTGTGACCACTGTGGGTTTTTCTTTCATTAACAGAGGGGTACCAACAATTTTGCCCATGTGTGTGTCTATATATATATATATATATATATATATACAGTCCTGCATTCTACAGCGGGTATGACTCATGTATCTACATGGGTCACTGTCTCTCTCTCTCTCACTCTCTCTCTCATATACTGTATATATATATATATATATATATATATATATACACTACCGTTCAAAAGTTTGGGGTCACCACCATGAGTTGTAAAATGAATAGAAAATATAGTCAAGACATTGACAAGGTTAGAAATAATGATTTGTATTTGAAATAATAATTTTTTCCTTCAAACTTTGCTTTCGTCAAAGAATCCTCCATTTGCAGCAATTACAACATTGCAGACCTAACATGATTGCACAAGGGTTTTCTAATCATCCATTAGCCTTCTGACGCAATGAGCAAACACACTGTACCATTAGAACACTGGAGTGATAGTTGCTGGAAATGGGCCTCTATACACCTATGTAGATATTGCACCAAAAACCAGACATTTGCATCTATAATAGTCATTTACCACATTAGCAATGTATAGAGTGTATTTCTGATTAGTTTAAAGTTATCTTCATTGAAAAAAGTGATTTTCTTTCAAAAATAAAGAAATTTCTAAGTGACCCCAAACTTTTGAACAGTAGTGTATATATATATATATATATATATATATATATATATATATATATATATATATATATATATATATATATATACTATATATATATATATATATATATAGAGAGAGAGAGAGAGAGAGAGAGAGAGAGAGAGAGAGAGAGAGAGAGAGACAGATGTATTTTATTGATCCCAAACTGAGAAATTCCAGTGTAACAGCAGCATGACAGGAGACGACCAAAACGACAGAAACACACACACATGACAAAAGGATTACCCATGGAAAGTAAAACTGCCTAAATAACTTATATGCATCATAGAGGAATAGACAGTGACCAGTGTAGATACATGAATCATACTCGCTGTAGAATGCAGGACTGTCAGGTGCAGAGTGAAATGTGAGGCACCAGTTAGACTGTAAGGTGCAGTATGGCAGCATAGTTATGACCAGAATTCAACATCAGAGTGAGTTATTGTACAGTGAAATGGCATGTAGCAGGAAAGATTTCCTGTACCTGACCGTTCAGCAGTGTAGCTGTAGCAGTCTGCTGGAGAAAGTGCTCCGTTGTCTGTCAGCGTGTGGTGGAGGGGGAGATCAGGATATGCACACCGAGAGTCTAAACCCTGGAAGGTTTACTTGTAAATCTGGCCTTCGGGAAGTAAGGAAAAAATTTTGTGGCCCTCACTACCACCAAAGTTGCCCGTCCCTGATTTACATCCTTGCTCATTTTGTTTATATTGTTGTCATGGCGATACTGTGTCAGAGTATAATGTCATCATGTGCTCACATTCCTGGGTGATCTGCCCTTAGAGCTCAGTTTTTGCTAGCTCTGTTTTTGAACAATGCTGGTACATTTCCTTCAATAAAATGTGAAGGTAACTGTTGTTAAGGCTTTCGTCAAATGGCCGATCTTCTGGGCCTTACAGAGTCATAAAATTTCTACAGTTTGTTTCAGTTTATTCCGTTTTATTAAACAAAGAAGAGAAAATATCAAAATGGAACTTCAAAAAGAAATGTAATAAAATGAATTACTGTATTCTACAGCACTAGTATGAAGACAAAAAAAATTTGAGCTACAACAGATGACCTGTTCCCCACCGGTCTACGTGGATATCCTCAGTCAGACTTAAGGTGCGAACGGGCGAAGTTTTCACATGGTGCAATTACATTATAACTCAATGTAAACACGTGACTAGACGTGAATTCACCGTCTGAGTGAGCTGCAGACAGATGAAGTTGCCTTTATAACTTCTGCAGCAGTATTCAACCTGCTGTGGACAATCCCAAAACACCGTCATGCTTGGGTTTACATTGTCCAATAGGGTCTCACCTGAAAAAATTCTGCCTGCCTCCAAAATTTCACCTGGATGATGCTTGTTTACATTGCTATCCTGCTAGCCTTGTTAGCACGTCCATGGCAGGAGTCCGTGGGTAAAAAACTCCACACTCCGATTCAGCTGCAGAACTCCCAGTCCTGCTGTCTCCAGGTGAGTGTCAGTCTCATTTTCAAACTAGTTTACTCTCTAGTGTTGGTACTTTTACTCCGGTGACGGCAGAATCTCAAGGCCATTACTAGCTTGTGCTATCCCTTGGACGTGAACGCACCAATGTGTGAGATTTGCATGTGCTCGCCTCTTTCCCTTGACTTTGTATGCATTCATGCCATACTTGGCTTGAACGTACCTTAGACCTCATTTAGAAAGAACTCTGAGTGTGCACGTTCTCTGAAGTGCCACCTAGCACAATCAAGAATAAAAGGGATGTGCTGCTCTTCTACTTGTTATCCATGGCACCAATTACGGGGGAGCTGCATTTCACTTGTTTTTGAAAAAGGTTCAGCAACATGAAGGATGATTGACTTATTTTTCTGTTATACCGCAGCCTTGAATTTTTTATAAGGTGGAAGTAAAGATGTTGATATTGTTTGTGTGTTTTTCAGCCTGGTGGGGAGTGCAAAGAGAGGAATTGTATTGTGTCCCTGAGCCATTCAGCAGAGGTTTTTCATTTTTCCTGCAGAGCTGGCGATCACTGCACTTTTTTCTCCTTCATCTTATGTCAAGGACTTACTGCTGGAAAATTTGTAAAGAATTTTGAGTAGTCTGTCCCCATTATTGCTGGGAACTACATATGTGCCACCTGTGACTTAATAAAGGCTGCATAGGTGAATGGTTTTAGCAAAATGTCCTCTCCTTTTTCTCACTGCCACCCTTGTTACTGCTAACTTCTCTCATGTGTATAAAAATGTTCCTAAAGATGTTACAAAAAGGAGTAATTTATGAGCTGAAATGTTCCAGCTTACAAAACTTGCCATCGGCTCCTTCATCCAAAAAACAAAACAAAACCTCACCATCCACAGGATTCAAAATGTGTTTTGCTTGAAAATATGGTCACAAAGATTCTCATGAATGATGGGTTCATAAGAATCTCCCCGTTCCTACAAATTCTGGAGTTTGCAGACATTCATAGACTGGGGCATAGTGTCTTATGGCTGCCGTTCACTATGCAAGAGTAACTTGAAGCATTCTTGAGAAATGAGGCACTTTTCTGTCAAAGTCAAAAGTCATTAGATGCAAGTTCTTTTAATGTAGGCAGTAAAAGTTCACATCATTTTTTTGTATGTAATTTGCACATCAGACCCACCCCCCATTTTTTGCCTGCCTCTCTGATCGATAAACGCAGCCACATTTCCATAGGCATTCCGTAACTCACTGTCTCAGTGGGATTGATTATTTATCATATTTTCCATGGGCTGGTCTTGAGGAAAGGCAGAAAAATTACCCAGGCATCACCCTGGCAGCACATTTGAGCAAGAATAGAAATTCACAGCTCGGAATGCAGTTTGTCTACAAAGCAGATAGTTCTTTACGTTTGTATTTGTTTTGCAGCTCATTGCCCCTCGGGTCATGTTCTCAGTGTGCCTCCATCGCTCAGCGCTTGATATTTTTGTCAATAAATCAGCGTAAAGCACCCTGTGTCAGAAATGCTCTCTGGGTCTCAGCTCGGCCCGAGTGAATACATGTTTATTCTTAGGAACCAGTGTGAAGTTATTTGATTTTGGAGCTGGCTGTTCATAGCATTTCTGTTTGATCTGCTGAATCCAAAGATAAGAACTGGTGAATACCATCTGCCTCATGTATGCAGATGGTTACAAGATTTCATATATACTGTATGAGGGGGGCTGAAAAGTTCATAGGCTGGCCATGATGCAGTGGTCAAATTTGGCCAAATATGGTTTATTGTACCCATTCTCTTGACAGTTCTCACACTCTCAGCTCTGCTCTGCCCTCTTGTTCCTCGGCCACTGAAGCACAAATACTACTAGCTCAGCACCTACAAGCAGAACTCCTTCCTAGTAAGCCTATGAATTTTTCAGCACCCCCCGTTATATCTGTAAAATGACCAAGGAGGAGACGAGTCTTCATGCAGCAGCCAACTCCCATTTTATTACATGCACTGGGGTTTATTATATACAGATGGGCTGTGCCAACCTCACGCCACCCTAGGGGGGCGGACACGACCACACACTCATATCATACAGCCCCCTTAGAAAAATGGAAAAACACACACTCCATTAAAACCACCCAATTTAGAACCCGAATCATGCACTAAGAACATGGGAATAACATATTATATTAGAACAAACCGATCACATTCACACAAAACAACTCAAAATTGGACCACGTCTCTTTAAAATGTACAAAATAATCCCATAATACTCATACAGTTTTATTTATTTATTTAGCGAATGCAAAGTCCTTAAGCCAAGCAGTTGCCTCCTGGTTTGCTGTATGGAGGGTGTGTAATCCTCCTTCCAGTCTTTGGAGCGGGCAAGCCTCTATGATGTGTTCCATTGTTTGCTCCTCTCCACATGCGCACAGTGGGCTAGGGCTACTGCCCCATCTGTGAAGGCTGGCCAAGCAGGGGCCATGTCCAGTCCTGAAGCGATTGAGTGTAGACCACTGTCTCCTTGGGAGGTTGGTGCCCGGGACCTGTTGGTTGGGGTTTGTCACCAGCTGTTTGTTTGGGACCTCCTTGGTCTCCCATTCCTCTTGCCAAGCTGTCTGGATGGTAAAGTCAGCTGGGGGAGGGTTTTTCCAAATCGGCCGTCTGGATGAAAGTCGGGCAGTGGGTGGGGTGTAGATATCTGCATGGATTGGTAAGTGAGGAAAATCTTTAACTTTTTGGAGCATCCTTTGAGTTAATGCTGCTCGCCGGATGTGTGGAGGGGCTATGTTTGACAGTACAGAGAGCCAGGGAAGTGGTGTTGAGCGGATTGTTCCAGTTATAGTTCTCATGGTTGAGTTGAGCTGGGTGTCTACATGGTGTGTGTAAGATGACCTGGACCAGACAGGGGCACAATATTCTGCTACAGAGTATGAAAGGGCCAGTGCTGAGGTGCGCAGGGTGGAGACTGCCGCCCCCCATTTTGCACCAGCGAGCTTGCAGAGCAGGTTGTTTCGTACTTTCACCTTAGCAGCCGTCCCCTTTAGATGTTCCTTGAAGGATAAGGTCCTATCAAGGGTCACTCCAAGATAAGTTGGATTTGGGGCATGCTTAAGCTTGAGTCCGCTCAGGTGGATGTTTAGTTCTCTGGCAGCTTTTGCATTGTGGAGATGAAATACACTGGAGACGGTTTTTGCTGGGCTTGGTTTTAGGCGCCAGATTTTGCAGAACTGGTCCAGTTTAGCAAGATCTTCCGTGAGCACCCGTTCCAGTGGTTCAAAGTCTGGTGCTTGGAATGCCAAACAGATGTCGTCTGCATAGATGAATTTGCGGGATTTTGTAGTAGGCAGGTCGTTTATGTAGAGGTTGAACAGAGTTGGAGCTAGAACTGAGCCTTGTGGGAGTCCGTTTTTCTGCGTTCTCCATGCACTTGTGTTCTGACTGAGGTGGACTCTGAACCTTCGGTTGGTCAGCAGGGTTTTTATAATTGCTGTTGCCCAAGCAGGGATCGCCTTTTTAAGTTTCAGGAGGAGGCCTTTGTGCCAGACCGTATCATAGGCGGCTGTAAGATCGAGAAACACAGCCCCTGTCTTCAGTCTGCTCTCGAAGCCATTTTCAATGAAGGTGGTTAGGGCCAGTACTTGTTCTCCTGTACTGCGGTCCTTGCGGAAACCTGCTTGATCCACACTTAGAATATCCTCTATTTCTGGGGAAATGCGTTGCAGTATTAGGCGCTCCATGATTTTGTAAGGAACGCTGAGTAGGGAGATTGGGCGGTAGCTTGCTGGTAGTTTGTGGTCTTTGCCAGGTTTTGGGATGGCAATGACCTTTGCTGTCCGCCATTTCTTTGGGATCGAGTTTGTTTGTGTGATCCTTGTGTAGAATTGTGTCAACCAGGTTAGGGCTCGGGGGCCAAGATTTTTCATGAATTCTGGGAAGATGTTATCGTATCCTGCTGCCTTTCCACATTTCAGGCCCTGTAGGACTTTCTCCAGTTCAGCAGCCTCGAAGGGTTCAGGGTTCGTTTCCTCTACAGGCATTTTTTGGTGTTTTTTTAGCTCAGTTGTAACTGCTCTTCTGGTGTCTTTGTCTTGGGGTGCTTTGGCGATAGTCAGTAGGTGGGATGCAACTTGGTTGGGTGTGACGGATGCTCGGCTTTGGCTAGGGGGCTTCTGTGCAGCTCCTAGGCGACGGATGAGGCTCCAACATTTCCTGCTAGAGTGGGTAAAGCTCCGGTCAGCAACTGTCTCCTCCCATTTCTTTCGCCAGGCTGTATTTAGCGATTCAATGAGATGGTCTGCTATCTCTGGGTCCCCTGATGTTTGATAGGATTGTAGGAGGGCAGCACTTTCTCCGTCCAAACATGGGACATAGAGGGGTCGGTAGCCTCGTGGGATTGCAGTATGGGCAGCCTTGAAGATTGCGCTGCAGAAGCGGTTGTATGCTTCATCTACAGTGATGGTGTGGAGTGGGATGGTAACAACGCTCCGGTCCAGAGTTTCACTGAATTTCTTCCAGTTGGCTTTGCGGAAGTTCCAGCACATCTTCCTTGGGCTGTATATGACTGGAAGTTGTAGGCCAATGTGTACAAGCAGGGGCCGGTGTTGGCTGTGTGGAAAATCATCAAGAATGAGGATCTGTGTAGGATATGGCTCCCCATTCACAGAGCTGACCCAACACAGGTCAGGAGAATAGTCCTTCTTCCACCTAGCAGAGTGGAAGGTTCCTTTTTGTTTGGGGTCGTATATCAAAGCGAGGTCATTTCTGGATGCCCAGTCTGAAAGTGCCTCCCCATCACTGTCCACTGCTGGGTACCCCCAGTCAGGGTGATGGCTGTTAAAGTCCCCCACATAGATGGCAGGGTGGGGTAGGGTGGGTAAGACCTGCAGATCCCAGTTGGCATTAGGGGGCTTGTACACATTGACAATATGGAAGCCACCAATGATTATGGTGTCTGAGAAATGTGTTGTTATCAGGTGATTTGCTTCAACTATGTCAGAACGCACATAGGTGGCACGCCCATGTTTAGCATGTAGAACATAGCACAGGAGGTCAAAGCCTTTGATGGTGAAGCGGCCAGCTTCCTCTGTGCCAATATGAGTCTCTTGGAGGCAGATTACATCAATCGAATGTTGGAAGGCGAGGACTTCGATAAGGCTTCGCTTGGCTGCAGATAGGCCTTCAACGTTTAGTTGTAATATGCGAAGGGCAGATCCTACCACAAAGTGCTCTTGGGGCTGTTTGCTTTCAGCTTTAGGACTGTGACTAGGATTCTTCTTTGACTTGGCACAGAGGCGTCGTCTCTTCGAATTTAGTCTGCTGGTAGGATCATTAGCTTCCCCAGGCGAGCCCGGGTACTGGCGGAGGGCACGACGAGAACGCTGATCCATTGCCCCATACAGTCAGTCACATGCACACCAACATCATATATACTGTACATACAATTATTTACACAAGAGAAAATTTTAAGTAACACCAATGTCTCTTGGCAACCACCATCTTCTATACTGCCATGGAGGACCTGGGCAGCCCCATGGCATCAGTAAGCCTGTCCGCTGCCTCCCCCCAGGGTCGAAGCACCCCTCCCTGGCAAAAATGTCTGTACCCGCCAAAACCTGTTTCTCTTCTCTGGGCTGGACCTCGCTGCCGACCCGCAGGGGAACACGACCGGGTCTCCCGTGCTCACCACATCGTCTCCGGACCTCCTTCCTATGTCGGGCTTTCCTGCCGACCCCGTCCAAACTCTCACCCTGACGATGGCGTTTGGTGCGCTGCAGAACCACGTCAGTTTGTTCTGCTCTGCTGTCTTTTCCTCCAGCCTCGGCAGCCTTCCTCACGGGGACTCCACAGTGCCGTCCGGTTCCCACACCAACGGCAACGCGGCCACCGGCACCGGGGTTAACCTCGCTGGGTTATCATTGCTCCAGTCACTATCACCTCCCAGCTCACCAGGCCAATTTGTGTCCCGAACCGTGCTGTCATCCACGTACGGCTGCTGCTTACCTCCGGGGCTCACACCATCACCTTCGCCAGGCTTGTTCAGTGACCCGGGCTCCTCACCATTGCATCCAGACCTCTCAATCCCTTTGCTCCGCTGCGCCGTCAGCATGTCTGGCTGCAGCTCTTCCCCGGAGCCCTCGGCTTGCATGGTCCCGCTCTCCCGCTGCACAGCCTCCAACAGCGGGGCCAACTCCTGATGCACCACCTCTCCGCCTTTCTCGTACATCACGCCGTCCAACCCGTCAACACCATGGTCCCAGGACAAGCTGGGCTAGATGGCTGGCTCGCTGACTTCGGCGACCGGGGACTCTTCTACTCCCGGTCCCGGTCCTGCCTCAAGGTCCAGCTAGCCCATCCATTGGCATAGAGCGTCCCACAGCTAGCTAGCCCATCAGTTCGTGGCACCAAGAGCTTCATCACCCGCAGCCTCACGGACCTCGTCTGACCTTTGAAGTACCCGGCCAGCCACTCGACAGCATCCTCGTAGAGGTCCGCTCCACCCAGCATACTGAGGATCCTTCGGCCCTCTGCGCCGAGATTGTGGGCCAGAAGCGCCCGCCGTTGTCTCCCATCCAGCCTGTGTAGGCCCAGTGCCCTGATATAGTCTTCAAATGAGGCACTCCACTCCGGCCAGAGGATCACCGGCTATCCCGCGCGCTCCAGAAACGGTGCCAATGGCTGAGACAACCAGCACGCTCCCATTCTTCTCCTCATCACCCAATGTTATCTCTGTAAAATGACCAGGCAGGAGGCGAGTCTTCATACAGCAACCAACTACCACTTTTTTACATGCACTGGGGTTTTTTATACAGATAGGCTGTGCCAACCTCACGCCACCCTAGGGGAGCGGGCACTACCACACACACTCATATCACACACACCACACCCTCGTATATGGTCCTAACTGTATGTGTTCTGAAGGTATGAAAGGAAATCTTTTAAGATATCATCCAAGGGTCTACAAACCTGTAACTCTCTTGATGGGCAAAACATGGTGACTGAAGCTACAGTCACAAACACTCTTATGAGCGATGGGTTCGCAAGAATCTCCCAGTTTCTACAAATTCTAGAGTTTGTAGCCATTCATGGACAGGAACATAGTCTCTTTTGGCTGCTGTTCAATTCATAAGAGCAACTTTTTTTTCATAATCCTTTTATTAGTCCCACAGTGGGGAAATTACAGGGCATTCACCTGGATGGATTGAGGCAGCCACGGTGCAGTCACACACACACACATTCACACCTAGGGCCACTTTCATCTCTCATCATAGCAGTCTGTCACGGGTGACAATGACTGTCGCGGGTGACAGTGACTGTTTCATTAAGTCAAATAGGTTCATTTTGTCTTCTTTTAATTACTTATCTTTTGTTCATATGAAAGACAAAAAATAAAATAGAAAGATGTCTTTACCTTCTTTACATGTTTCAACTGCACTGCAGCCTTCGTCAGAAGAGTCAGCTGATTGCTGCCAGGTGACATTTATCAGCTGATTTTCGTAGGCGGGGCCAGCTCAGCAGATCTGTCAGATCCACAGAATAGAACAAGACAATAAATGCAATGTAATATATGAAATATCATGCAGATCATGCAACAAAACCTACATTGGAGAAACTGGAAGATTATTCACCACAAGAAAAAAAGAACACCAGAAGGAATGTGAGAAGGAAACACAAGGACGACTCACAACATCACAAAAAGAAAAGGCAGAACAAGAAACATTAAAATCAGCAATATCAGATCACTGCAAAAGAAATAATCACATCATGGACTGGGACAACACAAAAATTATTGGATCAGAGAGCAACAGACACAAACGCTGGATCAAGGAGGCCATAGAGATCAGGAAGCGGGGAAAAGACACCATGAACCGAGATGAGGGAGCCTTTATGCTTTCCCACACCTGGGACCACATTCTCCAGAGACCATCTGACGGCGGGAGGCGGGGCCGGCTCGGTGGATCTGACAGATCTGCTGAGCTGGCCCCGCCTACGAAAATCAGCTGATAAATGTCACCTGGCAGCAATCAGCTGACTCTTCTGACGAAGGCTGCAGTGCAGTTGAAACATGTAAAGAAGGTAAAGACATCTTTCTATTTTATTTTTTGTCTTTCATATGAACAAAAGATAAGTATGTTTCATTAAGGTCAGATCAGAGCTCTATGCAGCTCCGTCCCCCGCCCTCGGCTGCCAGGAACTCCCGACCCTGCAAACCCGGGCAGCGTCCGAGCCGGCATGAGCTGCCCTCTGACCGACCATTTCATGAAACTGCTTTCAAAGTATTTGAGTACCACTAGCTTTTGCTGGACTAGTGGCACATTCTTGGCAGATAGAGGTATTATCAGTAGCAAGGACAGGCCAAGACAAACTGACTCCAGTATCTGCTGCAGTGACTGACCAGATGATAGGTTTGTTTATCTCTGCTCTTTGTGTAGTGCATGTCATGATGCACCGACTGGCAAAAGTCCACCACAGACCTTGCGACAGATGTGCTTATCTGCCAGGATGTCCAGTCTCACCCCGTGTAACTGGGAGTGGTCCACCACAGACCTGTGACAGATATTGTTTTTAGTTCTGTCAGGATGCCCAGTTTCACCCTCCACGCCCTCGGAAGGGCGGGGTTGCTGGTTGAGTCGCCGACGGCCCGACCCATGAGACAGGTAGTACCGGTTTTCATGGTTATCCGGTAGCAGGCAAACCAATGCCTGACCTGACAAAAAATTTTAGGCCACTTTAGAGTCTCCAATTAAGGTAACTTGCATGTTTTTGGGAGGAAACTGTAGTACCCGGAGTAAACCCATGCAGACACAGGGAGAACATGCAAACTCCACACAGAAGGGTCACCGATGGTCAGGGGTGGAATTGATCCTGTAACCTTCTTACTGAGGCATTCTTGAGAAATAAGATGCTTTTCTGTTATGCAATGACCCTAGAGTTCTTATGTTTTTTAATAAGGGTGCCTTCAGATCATCCTACAGCCTACTCACTGCCATCTTACAAAATTTTTTGTGCAACTCACGGCACTCAAGTTGGTAGGAAGAGCCTATGGCTTTCGGCACAAATGTCACATGAATGATGTACTTCACCTCACTACCGGCTTGCACACCGTGTCCGAATCGGATCAGCATTTCCTACGACCGCTGTAAGGGGCCCTCAAGAACAACTTAAGGTATTCTTGAGGCATACTTTAAGGCCATTGTCTTGCGTACTCCTTGCATTGTTCCTACAGCATCCGTATGGCCACCCTACAATGATTTTTGATAGGGCATTTGTAGACATCTTGGACAAAACTATCGACCTTGTCACGAACTTGCGAACAGTCTACGAACGCTGGATTCTCCTACATTCAGCTGAAGAAGGATGCCCAAAATGGTCCAAAAATCATTTCTACGGTGCTTACAGCCGTCCGTAAGTGTATTTAGAATAGAATAGAATAGAATAGGCTTTACTGTCACTGTACAGTTGTACAGTACAACAAAATTATAGGTGCTCCACCAGGCTACTGTGCAATTAAGTATGAGAGAAGGATTAGATAAAACACAGTTACAGAACACACAATTAAACGCATAAATAACAATAGCCCAGGATCATGGAAATATGCACAGGTATGGCAGTGGCTTCATGGATGAAACTATGTACATAAAAGTGGGGAGTGCAGAACACACAATTGAGTAAAATGGCCCAGGATTATGGAAAATATACATAGTGGTGGTTTCACGGATGGGTCAATATACATGAAGTGCGGAGTGCAAAGACAGGCGTGTTATTATGATAATTAAAAGGTCCCCAGTTCTGAGCATGTGAGTGTTCAGAGGGAGGGGGGTAGGGCCTCTGACTGTTTGCAGTTCGGATGGCCCAGGGGAAGAACCTGTCAGTCTGGAGGTGTGGGACCTGATTGATCTGAACTGTCGTCCAGGGGGAAGCAGGTCAAGCAGGTGGTGGGCGGGATGAGAGGGGTCTCTTGTGATGGCCTTGATCCTTCTGAGACAGGAGGATCTGGAGATTTCCTCTGGGGGGGGGGGGGGGGGCAGAGAGCTGCAGATGATTTTTTGGGCAGTGTTGCTGACCCTCTGCACGGCCTTCCTGTTCTCAGCCGTGGAGCCGGCATACCACACATCCAGACAGTAGGTGAGCACGCTCTCCACTGAGCAGCAATAGAAGGCCAGTAGCAGCTTCTTGTCCAGGTTGTTCTTCCTCAGGACATGGAGGAAGTGCAGCCGCTGCTGGGCTTTCTTCACTAGGGCCTTGGTGTTGACAGAGTAGGAGAGGTCAGAGGAGATGTGGGTCCCCTGGAACCTGAAGGTGGGGACAGTTTCCACGCAGTTGCCATTTATGAAGGGGGGCGGTGGTCCTGTCTGTTCTTTCTGAAGTCCAGTATGAGTTCTTTGGTTTTGTGGACATTTAGTTTCAGGTTGTTTGATGAGCACTACAGCAGCAGATTCTCTACCTCCACCCTGTATGTCTTCTCATCGTCATCGGTGACGAGCCCAGTCAAGGTGGTGTCATCTGCGTACTTCACGATGATGGTGGTTGAGTGGGTGGGATTTTTTTTTTTATTATTATTACTTATTTTGTACCCATAGGTAGATTTGTTTTGCAGTCTGGTGACAAACCACCAGCTGCCGGTCACTGCGTGCGCAAGCGCCCCTTAACTCCCTAACCTGCATGTTTTTGGCATGTGGGAGGAAACCGGAGAAATCCCGGAGTAAACCCACGTAAACACGGGGAGAACATGCAAACTCCACACAGATCACTGTTGGCCGGGGGCAGGGATCGAACCCACGATCTCACGGTCCCCGCAATCCCCCGGCCGAGGGTCAAACTGTGCTGCCACAGTGCTAACCACTGCGCCACCGTGCAGCCCCTATACTTTTGAATGCAGTCAAAAGTACACTACTCACAAAAGTTAGGGCTATTCGACTTCAGGTGAAATTTCAGGATGCACCTAAAATGCACTGTAACCTGTCCAGGTGAACTTAATTTGACCTTCTCTAACCTTTTGAATGCACATGTCCAACTCTTCAGTGTTTTAGTACTTTTTGCATAACTTGCTGTTCTTTAACAAGGTGCTTAACGGCAAAATTCACAACAGGTGTTTGATCCTTGAATTAACCAATAATTTTTCTGGTTCAATTAGAATTGGTATTTAAACAGTCCTCTTCATCATGCTGCTCACATTTTGACATCACAAGACCAAGACGACACCTAACAATTGATAAGATAAGATAAGATAAGCCTTTATTAGTCCCACAACGGGGAAATTCCAGGATTGCAACAGCACAGGGATAGCAACACTCAGAGCAACAATCAGAAGGCAAGAAAAAAAAAAAGCAAGCAAGCAAGAGCAGCTAATATACATATGTACATATTACTATAAATATATATATTTATACACACAGACACACAGTGTAGAGCATTGTAGCTGGATGGGATAAATATATGAGTATATAAACACACAGTACAGAGCATTGCAGCTAGATGGAATAAATATGTAAATATATAAACACAGTGCGGAGCAATGTAGCTAGATGGAATAATATGTAGATATATAAACACACAGTAGGGAGCATTGCAGCTAGGTGGAAAAAATATGTAAATATATAAACACACAGTGCGGAGCAATGTAGCTAGATGGAATAATATGTAGATATATAAACACACAGTGCGGAGCATTGTAGCTAGATGGAATGAATATATAGATATATAAATATAAACATAAACATAAACACACCCAGTGCGGAGCATTGTAGCTAGATGGAATAAATATGTAAATGTATAAGCACACACAGTGCAAAGCATTGTTGCTAGATGGGATGAAACAGCACAACCGTCTACTTAGTTATCCTACATGGTATGATTATGTGCCCATACATATTCTCACCCTCCGTAGCTACCGGTATTTTCCTAGTTGTATGCCGGAGGGGACCATTGTGTAAGTCTATTGCATCTTTTGCATTCAAAAAACTATTAGGTTGTTACGTCTTTTTGTTATCTCTGCGAGCAGCCCTGCTTAGGTTGTACAGTCTGACAGCCGTTGGTAGGAAGGACCTGCGAAACCTCTCGATTGTGCACCTGGGATGATGTAGTCTGCTGCTAAATGAGCTCCTCAGTGCATTCAGTATGTCCTGCATAGGGTGGAACAATACCTCAATACCTATTGATCAACAATACCTCACCATTGCGAGGCTTCGAACAGGATGTTCTCAGAGGGAAGTGGCCACTGAGCTTAGAGTGTCACAGAGTGTCATCAGCAGGTTGCAACAGAGATACAGAGAGACTGAAAGAGTCACAGAAAGGCATAGAAGTGGACTTCCTTTGGCCACATTCCACACTGATGACTACTTCATTGTGAACAATGCCCTGTGGAACTGGATGATAAATGCCACTCAACCCCAGGCACATTTAAGGGAGGTGAGAGGCACCCAAGTGTCACGTCAGACCATTCAAAACCATTTACATCAGTGTGGTCTGCGTGCTAGACGACCTGCAAGGGTACCTGACTGCACCACCAGGGACAGGCATCATCATTTGCATGAGCCAGGGAGCATTTACGCTGGACAAGGGACCAGTGGGCCTCAGTGCTGTTCTCTGATGAAAGTTGATTCACACTGAGCAGAAATGATGGCCGCCAACGATGTTGGAGACATCAAGGAGAGCACTATGTATAAGCCACTCTTGTCACCATGTTACAGTCTGGGCAGGTGTGTCTAGTCAATTCAGAACTGCCCTACACCTTGTGAATGGTACAGTGACAAGCCGATACTACCTGAATAACATTGTTAATCCACTCATTGTGCCCCTGCATGAACAACATAGGCCTAATTTCTTCTTCATAGACAACAATGCTCCAGCTCATTGAGGTCACATCATTGGGGAACAACTGCTGGAGGCTGGGGTACCTCAAATGGAGTGGCCTGCACTTTCTCCAGACCTGAATCCCATAAAAAACCTATGGGATCAGCTGAGTGGCCGTGTAGAGATTCATAACACTGCACTGTACAACTTCAATGACCTGAGGGTCGTCCTTCAAGAAGAGTGGAATGCCATGCATCAGCAGACAATAAGTCGACTTGTGAACAGCATGAGATGTCGTTGTTAAGCTGTAATTGATGCTCAGGGGCACATGACAAGTTATTGAGACATTGACATTTTTTGTTGTGGTATACCCACCACTGTTGCTGGCTTTTGTTTCAATAAATTGTTTGAGATGAGGAAATCACCACTGCATGCTTCTACTTAAATGCTCTACTTTCAGAGTATCGTATCTGTATAGTGTGAACTTTTTACATTTTCCATAAATTTCCATAAATTACCCTCTGTGCTGCCTGCTAATGATGTGCTGGAGGTGGCTAAGTGCTATGCTAATGCTAGCATGAGGAGGAATGTAAACCACGGTTACAATTACTGCCCTTAGCTTGTGTGAGAGGTAGAACGGCCTACATAGAAAGGACATGGCCTCTAAAGGTGTGTTCAGACCAATTGCGAACAGGTGGTGCAAATCTATACAAAGTGAATGGGAAGAGGCAAGTACATGCGAAATTGCACAGTTGCCCGTTTGCGTCCCTAGCCTAGCTAGCTAGCTAGCTGCTAGCTCTGAGATTCTGCCATCACCGGAGTAAAGATATCACCATTGCAGAGTAAACTAGTTTGAAAATTTGACTCACTCACCTGCAGACAGGAGGACCGTTAGCTCTCCAGCTGAATCAGGATTTCGGAGTTATTTACCCACAGTTTCCTGCCAGCAAGCTAGCAATGTTAACACCCATCATCTTGTGAAGTTTTGGAGGCTTGAGACAACATTTTCAGGTAAGCCCCCTGTCTGATAATGTAAACCTAAGCATGATGTTATTTTGGGAATTTCCACAGCAGGTTGAACACAGCTGCAGAAGTTTTAAAGGCATCTTCACCTGTCTGCATCTCACTTAGAAGGGGAATTCATGTCTGTCCGTGTGTTTACATTGAGTTATAATGTAATTGTGCCACTCAAAAAATTCGTCCATTCGTGTTTGGTGTGAACACACCTTTAGTCTGGTGAACAGTGGCTGTGAATTAGTCTGCTGTTATTTCACCAAGTCTGAAGCACATAAACACAGAGCCCTCCACCTCTGCCCTTACCAGAAACAGCGTTGTTGTCGAAACGGAGTGTAGTTTGGCTGGTAATTCCACAGCGGCATCTGGGATAAGCGGGTGAAGCCAAGACTCAGTCACAATCAGAATATCATAGTCCCTCACGTAGCGATTGTAGGTGATCTCTGATCGCAGCTCATCCATTTTGTTGGTGAGGAATCTGGTGTTTTTGAGAAAAATTAATGGTAACAGTGGTTTGGTGTGTTGTTTGAACAGCTGGGTACAGAGGCTTGCCCTGCAGTCTTGTTTCTGCTTCCTCTTTCACTGTCTGTGCCTCTTGTGGGGCCCAATAACAATCCAGGGAGCGCCCGGAGGGCTGACGATCTCCTCAGGGATGTGGTATTGATTGATGGAATAAGCGCTGGAGATGTCAGAGTTAAGTTAAGGGGGCAGTGCAGTGGTGCAGTGGTTAGCACTGTGGCAACACAGCAACTCACCCTTGGCCATGGGATCCTGGGTTTGATCCCAGCCCCTGACCAGCAGTGATCTGTGTGGAGTCTGCATGTTCTCACCGTGTCTGTGTGGGTTTGCTTGGGGATTTCTCCGGTTTCCTCCCACAGGCCAAAAACATGCAGGTTAGGTTAATTGGAGATTCTAAAGTGGCCCTAGGTGTGAATGTGTGTGTGAATGGTTAAGGGATAGCGCCGTACCGTGGCTGCTTCATCCATCCAGGTGGACGCCCTGAATTTCCCCTCTGGGGATCAATAAAGTATACAAAATCAAATCAAAACCAAAAAGTTGGTGACCAATGTCTAGAAGTTCCTTGGTGACTGTAGGTAATTATTCCGTCGCACAAGGAGGACAAGACAAGGCAGGAAAAGCACAAAAACAAGTGCAGTAATTGGGAGTGTCTAGCTGCAGCGTGTGAATGCGCAGCCATCTTGGGTTATGATGATCTAACTTGTGACCGAAGCTTAAGTCATCACCTGTTATGAGGAAACAACAACAAGGCGTCATCTCCTAGTGCTGCCTTTTGGCCCGACAACCTGAGTGGGATTCTTCTACAGGTACATCTCCACGTGATTACATTTCAGAAATGGCTTGTATCATTTTGCTGCCATTGGCTCATGTTGTGGAGTGATAAGGCTGCATCCATAAAGACAACAATTCTCCCTGGCCAGCCGTGGGGGTGACCAGTTGCTCATCCAATTAATATGTGTATTTAAGCTGTTCTACTGTCGATCCTGTCCTGACCCCACAGCAAATCTGTTCTGCTTCAACTAAGGTAATTGTTATTTTCTGAAGCGTGCAAATAGATTTCTGGAATAGATTCCAAAAGCCTTGGATCAAAAACAATTAAATGGAAAATAGTTCACATTGGTTGAGAAATAAAGTCATCTATGAGAAGATCTACAGATGAGAATTTTGATACTCATCACATCATTTCTCGTTTAATTAGCAGCAAAAAAATGGATAAAAGATTTTTAAAAAAGGCATGGGCTGTTTTCAGTGTTGTCTCTCCCCTCAGGCAGACTATCACAGAGGATGGCACGCTGCGTATCACCAATATCTCAAAGTCTGCTGAAGGGCGATACATGTGTGTGGCCAGAAACCGCTTTGGAGCATCCAGCAGCTCAGGAATGCTGGTGGTGAAAGGTATTTCCTTTTTTTCCTGTTCTTTGCCTGAGCTTTCTTCAGTGCACCTTCTAAGCCAGCAGTTTAAATTTTTGTTAAGGGAAAAAAATAGTAGCTCAAGCATGAAATTGATAATGAAATATATAGCCGCTTTATGTTCCCGCTGGTTTGACAGACGTATAAGTCATCCAAGGCTTTGTCAGTTGTGAGTTATTGTTCATGTAGCAGAGTCGGGCAAGCCACTGCCGTCTAGGGCTGTGAGTGAAGACTAGTTTCATTTAATTTAAAAGGAGGTCCTGTAGAATTTTCAGATCTGGGTTCTTAAATAATGATCATTATTATACGGGGGAGTCCTTTTTATTCTTTCACATTGACACTGTGATTGCAGCTTATTTAATTATTCATTACTGAGTTATGGACCAGCGTTCGCCTTCTAAGTGAAGTTATTTAAGGTCACTTAATTACACTGATAGACGAGAATCTGTCTGACTATTCTGGGCAAATTAAGCTTTATTACCTTCTTCATTTGGTTGGACTTTATGGAGACACAGCATTTCATACAGTCACAAATGCTTTTTTCCCACTACAATACTTCTGCAGATCCCACTAAGATTATCGTGCCACCCCTGAGTTTGGACGCCACTGTGGGGCAGAGTCTTGTGCTGCCATGTGAGGTATCCAGTGATTCCTCTCTGAACCCTGTCTTCAAGTGGTTCTTCAATGGAAAAGCCATTGACTTCCACCGGCAGGAGCACTTTGAGATGATCGGAGGGGTATGTATGCAGCAGATGAAGACTTGTGTTTGAAGGCCTGTTATATATATGATGACTGTCATATATATGACAGGGCACCGAGTAAATACCACAGTCATTGTTAAAATTAATTTTGACTGATGACATATCCTGTGTATCATTTTCATCGAGACTCTGAAATAATCAACCTATTACACTCAGACTTACACTACTCCTGCCATGACTGACTGGACATGCTGTCTGCTTAGGCCACTGCTTTGTGTTGGGACTAGAAAACATCATTTTCATACTTTAATAAAGTAATGCACTAATGATTTATTTAAACTGTGTGATACAACAATTAGTACCAACAGAGGAGGGAGTAATTGCAACTATAAATAAAGCAATTTACAAGAATAAAGGTGGAAAATATGATAAAAGATGCTAATTTATAATTTAAAAAGTCACAAATTTCTTAGTAAAAATCAGTAATGAGGGGGAACTTCTACATTTCCAAGAAAAAAAGCCCTAAATTTACAAGAAAAAAATAGCAAATTATTTGTTGAAATGATCCAACTTTACAATAGTTATAATAATATTGTTATTATTGCCGGCTTGTTTATTGATATAATATGAATGCTCAAGTAGGTTCATTTTGTCTTCTTTTAATTATTTACCTTTTGTTCTTATTAAAGACAAAAATAGACAGGAGATGTTTTTACCTTCTTAACATGTTTCGACTGTTCACTGCAGCCTTCGTCAGAAGTGTCAGCTGATTGCTGCCAGGTGTCATTTTATCAGCTGACTTTTGTAGGCAGGGCCAGCCCAGCAGACCTGTCAGATCCACCGGGCCAGCCCCGCTTTCCGACTTCCGATGGTCTCTAGAGAATGTGGTCCCAGGTGTGGGAAAGCATAAAGGCCCCCTCATCTCGGTTCATGGTGTCTTTTCCCCGCTTCCTGATTTCCATGGCCTCCTTCATCCAGCGTTTGTGTCTGTTGCTCTCTGATCCAATAATTTTTGTGTTGTCCCAGTCCATGATGTGATTATTTCTTTTGCAGTGATCTGATATTGCTGATTTTAATGTTTCTTGGTCTGCCTTTTCTTTTTGTGATCTTGTAAGTGGTCCTTGTGTTTCCTTCTCACATTCCTTCTGGTGTTCTTTTTTTCTTGTGATGAATGATTTTCCAGTTTCTCCAGTGTAGGTTTTTGTGCTTGATCTGCATGATATTTCATATATTACATTGCATTTTTTGTCTTGTTCTATTCTGTCCTTGGGGTGTACTAATAACTGTCTTAATTTTTTGTGTGGTTTTACTGCTGTTTATTTTGTATTTTTTCATGATCCTTTGAATTGGTTCTGTTATCCCTCGGATGTATGGTATGGTTATGCTTTCCTTGTTTTTGATTTCGGCTTTTGTTCTGTGTCTTGTTTCCTGTTTGTTTTTCTTGTTTTTGACTTGCTGTTTCCCTTTGTTTATGGCCCATACTGGATATTGGCAGCTTATAAGTGCATGTTTTATGTGGTTTTCCTCCTCCTGTCTGTCTTCTTGGTCTGTGATGATGGTGGCCCATTCATATAACATCCTGACAACTGATAGTTTGTGTGCTGTGGGGTGTTCTGATGACCATGGTAGGTATTGATCCATGTGGGTTGGTTTCCTATAGACTGTGATTTTTATACTGCTGTGATTGTTGTGGTGGATTTTCATGTCCAGAAAGGCTATGGTGCCATTTTCTTCCTCTTCGTGTGAATTTTTTGTTCCCACTGCTGTCTGTGCTGTTCATATCGTCAGTGAGTTCTTGTGTGTGTCCTTTCCTTATTTTCTCCAAAATGTCGTCCACATATCTCTTCCAGAGGGTGGATTTAAATTGTGCGGGGCCGGCTCAATGGATCTGACAGGTCTGCTGGGCTGGCCCCGCCTATGAATGTCAGCTGATAAAATGACACCTCGCAGCAATCAGCTGACACTTCTGACGAAGGCTGCAGTGAACAGTCAAAATATGTAAAGAAGGTAAAAACATCTCCTTTCTATTTTAGTCTTTAAAAAGAACAAAAGGTAAATAATTAAAAGAAGACAAAATGAACCTACTTGAGCTATTACGTGGAAGTTATGGACAAAATTGCATCAAAGACTTCCGCTGGCTGGAGAAATTGGAGAAAACACGGGCACGCTTCAGAAACCACCTGAAATTTCTCTCCGCTGCAGAGATGAGGATGTCACACCAACAAGGCTCAACATAAAAAATACAATCCCGACCAAAAGCACAGAGAAAATTATCAGTAAAGCATGGAAAGACCTGATCAAAGAACGGATAAGAATGACGGCAAACAAAGTGGACAGAATCAACAACCAGATCAAGGAGGAAATGGACATTTTCAAGTAACATTACCCAACTGACCAGGAAACGCAGGAGCAGATAAAAGCACAATTAAAACACACACACGAGCAGGAATTCATTATAACGAAAAACCACCATTTAAAGAAACTAACAAAACTTACAGAAAGGAAGAATGGATGAAAACAAACACACACGGAAATGAACGCTAAGTGGGTCTAAAAAATTATCAAAACGCACACTCACGGACACGGAAAAAACAGTGCTGAGCAGAGGACTGAATTTCTCCATCACACCAACCAAAATTCCTCATGTAAAATACATCCTCGCAACAGAACTTGCATGTGAAAAAATCCAGGACCAAGGGGAAAAAGCATCACTCCGGAACTCAGTCACAGGAATCCTCAAAACAGCCAAATTACCACAAAGCAACATTACAAAAGAAGAAGAAAAAGCATTAACCTCTCCATTACAATATTATGACATCATAATATTGTAATATTCAATTAATTTCATCATTGTCATGCTGGTACCATTGATTAAGATGTAAACAGTTATACTTAATATCCTATGGGTCTGTAGTCACGTCATCACACGTCAGTCCTTCTTCCTGTAAAGGGCACTGTTATGCTTCAGTCAAAGAAAAAAGGTCAGTAATACGTCAAAAATTGCTTTAAAAAATATGTAAATAATTTATCACGTACGCAACATTAGTTAAAACCCCACAAAGTTAGATTGAAAAGGTAAAAACCCCAAACTTTGTAAAAATGCCCATATTTAGATTACTCTTGTTTCACACAGATCAACCACATACACACACACACACACACACACACACACACACACACAGAATTGTTATTATCTCCACAAGGTCGAAACAGGTCCTTCCATTCTTTCTACACTGCCATAACACAAAACTTGTCGACTCCTTTTGCTCAAAGCTACTATTTTCAGATACCTATAATTTTAAACATTTCCCAGAATGATAACAATTAATTAATCAATCCTTTTATGCTAAAAATTACAATAGTTTAAAACCTGCTACTTCCACCTCTGCGGAGAACTCTCATCCCTTTTTTCCACGCTGGAGCAGATTACAGAAATTTGCAGAAAGACAAAACAGATTACAGACAGACAAAACAACCCAACTGCAGATGCCTCTATCTAAGACTCACGCGCGCACGCACACACACACACACACACACACACACACACACACACACACACACACACACACACACACACACACAAAGTAATGAGTTAATGTGTGTGGAAAAAAAATCCTCACAAAGTACCAACTTATAGCTAGTTAAGGTATTTAGTGGCTAATAATTTTATAAAGCTCTATATGTATATAAAGTAATTGACTTGAAAGTTTGATTAATGTATTTAAAGATCACTAACTTTTTACATATAGTAATTTAATTAGCAATAGGCCTACCTGTTTGTACAGTTATTTCACTGTGGAGTGCTGGGTGGTAACGGTCACCTCCGGTGACGTCACCGGGACGTACTATGTAAGGCCAACGTCGACTATCTTACGGTCTCCGTCTCACCTGAGCTTAGCCAGTGATCCCTCAGTGGCTGTCAACAATCCCCAACAAACATCCACACGGTGTGGGCTGAAGAACTACCGGGCACCATGGCAGTCAAGTAGGACCAATTTCACCCAGGGTTGGTACCTAGACTGATGAGTGACACCAATGGGTTTGCCCCAGATGCCTCCAGAGCCTGGCTACAGAGGAACGGAGGGTCTACGGCTATGATGGTGAACATTACAGCGGTATTGGAAGAGGTCGGAACAGGACCAAGGAGTATGGTGGATCAGCGTGCTCGACAACAACGTCTCAAGCCGAGCCGGGCCCCGTTGAGGATCTTGGATTGGGTTTGGAGCCGAGATGAGGAACGTCTGCAGCGAAAATGGGCCAGATAACAACCTGAGGAGCATCGGGAGTGTCTGCTCATAGTGGGCAAAGTGGGCACAGCGCACTTCAGGCTCTCTGACGGCTCGGTATGGCATGCAAATCGGCTTTGGCGTGTCCGGGAGAACACTCAGAGAGACGAGGCTGGACGTGGGACGAGGTTGAGAGTGAGGAAGAGTGGCTTCAGCGACTGGAGGGCCAGCCACCAACCTGAAGACCGGCTGTTTCCAGGGGCGCATCTGCTGAGAGGGGGCCCTGGGCCCCCATGCCAGTTATGTCCTTGTTACATGAACACTTGGGTTGTAAATAGTATATATTGAAGTTCTAGTGTTGTTGGTGTTGTAGAAAAAAAATGTTATATAAGGGATTATTTTGTTTTTTCTTTGTTCTAGTTTAGCAGCACGGCATGCAATTTTAATTATTAATGGACTTTAATTTACCCCAGCAGGCGGCAGAATAACCCACCTTGCCGAGTGGCAATGTGGTGCTGAAATGCATCAACTAGACCCAAACAGCACTCACTCCCTGGTGACTAAGGCTTGGAGCTCGTCGTGGTAGTAATGCTACACAACACTATGTGACACAGTTTGTCACTTTTTCTTTTTTGTAAAACAAAAATTTTATTTAATTAGTTAAGATTTTCAAAATCTGATGACTCATAAATGTGAGGTATCATCTGGGTAGATATTTTATTTAGCTCCATCTTAGCTCCACATGTCAATTTTGTTATCTTAGTGTAAACTGGCTGGGCTAATTATACACTGGTGTGTTTTGGTGTAACATGTGATAACCCACTGGGCAACCAACGTTCCTGCCCTTCAATACTCAGAGGTGCATGATCTAAGGTGAACTGTGATCATGATGGTGTGTTCCTCTAGAGACAAGGTGGGTTTTGCACTGGCCAAAGGGCATGGCGTGAGCAAAAAGAGAGTGCACACCATAGTAGCCAGGTATTAAAGCCGATGCCCAGTCAGTTATTTTATGGAGGAGGATGAGATGAAGATGATATGATTGAACAACTGAGTCAAATTTAGATTACCTTATGCTTAACATAGTTTGTATGGATACATGCCTGACTCGTTCCGCTCCACTGTGTGTTGCACAGACATGAATCGGTTTCAAACTGGTGGGGAAATGAGCCGCTGAAACTCCTAGTGGGATGGGACTGTCAATCGACTGAACAATTTGGTAAACAAAAGCACCTTTCTTTAATTTTCTCCGCCCGTCCCTTTGGGCGTCGACCGATAGGGGATTATGTTATGTGTCAATCTGTCTGTCTGTCCTTCTTTTGTGAAATCAACTTCTCCTACAGTTTTGTTCCGATTGTTTTGAAACTTGGTACCATGGTTTGGTATACTCTGATGATGCACATATTGCAATTTCACTCTCATCAAATGACCTTGAGGTCAGATTTTTCCCTAAATCTTCTCAACACAATAACTAAAAGAAAGGATGTAGACTTTTCAGATCGACACAGTAGTTCTATCTAGAACATATCTCGGACAACTTACACCCCCACCGAACTATGGGTTTGGGGTCAAAGGGTCAAAGGTCAAAGTTCAAAGTTAACATTGCAGGTGCACTGTGGTAAATGCTACATTTACTATTGCTATAAAACAAGTAAAGTTAGGGCCACCAAACCTGGTACACAGGTTCACCTTGAGATTCTAACCTCTGACTGTGGGTTTGGGGTCAAAAGGTCAAAGGTCAAGGTTAACATTCCTTATGCCTTATTACGGTACAACGCATAAAGCGAGGGCCACCAACCCTGGTACACAGGTTCACCTTGGACTCCTGACCTCTGGCTATGGGTTTGGGGTCAGAAGGTCAAAGGTCAAGATTAACATTTCTTGTGCCCTATTACTATACAACAAGTAAAGCTAGGGCCACCAAACCAGGTACACAGGTTCACTTTGGACTCCTGACCTCTGACGATGGGTTTGGGGTGAAAAAAGATCAGAGGTCAAGATTAGCATTTCTTGTGCCTTATTACTGTACAACAAGTAAAGCTAGGGCCACCAAACCAGGTACACAAGTTTACCTTGTGATCCTGACCTCTGATGATGGGTTTGGGGTGAAAAAGGGCAAATGTCAACATCAAAATAGCTTATAAACTATATCTCAACAACAAAAAAAGCTAGGGTCACCAAACTTGCTACACAGGTTCACCTTGTGATCCTGACCTCTGACTATGGGTTTGAGGTCAAAAGGCCAAAGGTCAAGGTTAGCATTTCTTGTGCCCTATTACTGTACAACAGGTAAAGCTAGGGCCACCAAACCAGGTACACAAGTTTACCTTGTGATCCTGACCTCTGACGATGGGTTTGGGGTGAAACAGGTCAAAGGTCAAGATTAGCATTTCTTGTGCCCTATTACTGTACAACAAGTAAAGCTAGGGCCACCAAACCTGGTCCGCAGGTTCACCCTGTGAACCTGAAGTGTGACAATGATTTTGGGATTGCAAGGTCAAAGGTCAGCATCAAAATGGCTTATGAACTATATCTCAACAACAAAGAAAGCTAGGGTCACCAAACTTGCTACACAGGTTCACCTTGGGATCCTGACCTCTGACTGTGGGTTTGGGGTCAAAAGTCAAGGCTGGCACTCCCTACAATCTCCTACTATAGAACGTGTAAAGCTCTCTAGGGTCACCGTACTTGCTACATGGGTTCTACTTTGGATCCTGACCTACAACTATGGGTTGTACACTCTGTTGTATATTTGTGGATGATGGGCTTATCATAATTTGGTTCTGCCACAGTAATTATATTGAAAACTGCTCTCCATGAGTAAGTATTTGGGATCTTCAAAGAGAATGGAGGCAGGGGATATTGCACTCACCTCTTGTTCTCTGTGCAGTGAAAAACTGTCGACCATTTTCTTCAAATGATTTGGAATATATGTAGATAGTTTGTATGTAGTTGTCCATAGATTGATACATGTAACAGAAAGATAACAGCTGAGTGATCTGGGCCAGGATGTGCATTCTAGAAGACTTTTTTCACTTTCTTTAACATTGTGAAAATCGCATAGAGGGCACTCACAGAGTGCATACCTCTGCCAAGGCCTTATCTTGCAATGTTAAAGAAAGTGGAAAAAGTCATCCAGAATCTGCATCTTGATTAAGTCTAAAATGGTATGGGTTCATCCATAGCACAAGGACCACCTCTGGTTAAAATTTCATCAAAATCCATCCAGTATTTTTTGCTTAATCCTGCTAATAGACAGAAAAACAATGCTACTTTCTGCTATTCCTCGGCAGAGGCAGGGCTTGACATTAACACCTGCCAACCTGCCAATGGCGGGTGGATTTCAGCAGTGCCGGCCAGAATGAATTTGGGACCCTCAAAGTAAAAAACAAAAGGTCTGCTTGGGGGGCATTTAAATGTACAGAGTATGTTTTATGTCTGATATGGAGCCAAGGACGAGGCCAGATGTAGAACCAAACACATGTTTATTGAAGAGGTACAGGTGCAACACACAGCTGCCAGGCAGAGGATGGCAAAGAGGCTGCCCCTCCTGCCTGCAACCCTGTTATAGTTACGGGCGGCGCCATGACAGGGAGGTGGAGCCACCACCCTGTGCCTCACATTATATTATAAATTGTCACGAACCGAGCCTGTGTTACCCTGTAGGCTCGGTTCTGACCATTCTCTGTGGCTCAGGCAGTGGGTTTGTTATGTATTGTTCTTGTATCTTTTGAATTCTTGTGGTTTTTATGTTTGGTTCTTTTTCTTTTCCATGCCTGTAGCCACCACTCTGGCTGATGGTTGTTGGGCAGCCATTTTGACCCACTTTTAGTTGAGCGCTGTCTAACATTCGCCAGTCTGACCACGCCTCCTCTCTTTTTGACAGCCAGCTGTTTCGCCCTGATAATTACCTTTCCCACATCTTGCCCAGGTGTGTCCAATTTGTGACACCAGCAATGTTTGTACTTAGGCGGTTCTTGCCAGTCAAACACTGCTGGACCATTATGCAGATTCATATGGACGTTAGTCGTCATATGTATGTACTGTCTACAAGGAAGCCAGGACTACTCTGTCGCTATTCCCCTCAGTGTAGTTACCGGTTGTGTGTGCTCGCTGGGGATTTGGACTACTCGGACGGCTCCTGTTTTGTGAGTAAAAACTGTTAGCGTTTCCCCGTGCAGCATGGCTGCTATGCTTTGGCTTTGTAGCCCAGTTTCATTCTCCTTACCAATCGAGCCTCCAAGAGAACTCTAAGTTCACTCAAGCTATAACATTATTTGTATTGTTCATTTCGTGGCCACTGTGCGCTGTGGTCTGCCTTCTGCACGTCACCGTGTGTTGCCCTTTAGCCCACCCTGTTGCCTTTTTGTATGTTGTTATTTTGGAACTGCTGTCTTTTGTGTTAATAAATGTGTTTGTGGTGTAACCAGTATTTAAATCCATTCTTCCTTCCCCTCCTCCGTGTGCTGTGTAATTGCACACGAGGAGGCTTATGACAGAATGGTCCAGCCAGCTAGGATTTAGCGGTTACACCCACACATTACCTTTTTCTTTTTTGAACATTTTCCTCACCCACCTGTGTTGCCCAATGATGCTTTCAGCGCACTGTTCTCACACCGGCCGGGGCAGACGATTGGCTGGGCATCCCAAGGTGGAAGAACAATGGGCGGCGACCTTCATCCAGGACTTCATGGATGAGGCCAACAGAGCCCACGGACTGAAGGCTAAATGGAGCTGCCTGGATTCCGCCGTTATTATCCTGGAGGCGCATCCATGGCTCTGGATGAAGGACTGCTTTCTTCGGTCTGTGCATTGGACGATGAGTTTACCAACGTGAGGAGGGGGGCACTCGCCATGAAACTCTGGTGGAGATGCTCTCCCCAGCCGGCTGTCACCACTTCCTCAGCTCCATCATCAGTTTCTGCCGCCCGTAAGCAGTGTCATCCTGTGGAGAGATGCCGGAGGAGGTCCTCGTTGTCTTTGGCAGCCGTCATGCCTCCAGCTGCCGAGTGGGATCCCCCAGTAACGCCCACCTCTTCATTTCCCAAGTCGGCTCCTCCATCATCCAGAGAGGGAGCCAATATTATCGTGGACGCGGAGAGAGATGACTGCCTGCTTCCTGCAGCTGCCAACATCAGACACCGGGGTGACAGGCAAGTGTTTTTTCATTCTACTCCATTAAATAATGATGAACCTTGTCTGTCTCCCGAGGGAGAGGCCCAGTCCTCGCAGTTCGCTGGGCTCTCTCCTCCAGCTGCAGATGCTTATTCTCTTTCTGTCCTCTCCGTGTCTCCTCCTATTTTTCTTGAGCACCCGTTGACCCAAGGTCTGAGCCATCAGACAGTGGAGGAGCCGGTGGCTTTGGAGGATTCTGCCCTGGAGCCAGCATGGAGATGTTCCCCTGCAGCCACGCCGGAGTAATCCCCAGCGTTGGAGCCATAGCAGGAAGATAATGAGATGAGATGAGATGAGATTCAACTTTATTGTCATTACACATGTATGAATACAAGGTAACGAAACGTGACTTGGCATTTGGGCACGCTCTGCAGAGCGCATCCAAGGCCGGGGCAGCCGCTAGGCGCCAGTCATAGTGGAGATAAAGAAAGAAAAAGGGAAGAGATATGTAATGACACAGTAGGCGAGAGAAAAAAACATGTTTATCAAAATGGCGCTCAGTGAGTGAGCGAAATTTTGATTGCAGGAAAAAAAAACCTCAATGCACATTTAGCAGACAACAAAACCAAAAGTCAGAGAGGATCAGTGAATGAATGGATGTAATTCAGTATATGTGAATCAGTGTGTTCGTGTATGTTGAATGCAGGTGGGTGTTTATCAGTTACTGGAGGCAGCAAATCTCTCCCAGCCGAGATGTTATGTCTTAGTGTCTGAAACTCGGAAGCATGTCCTTGAGGCATGGCAGATGGAAATTTCCTGAGCCAGTCACTGTCCTTGAGAGTTCAGATTGCAGCACACCAGAATGTTTATGAAGAGAAGCACAATCTTCTGTTTTGTCTTAATCCAGGAGGAAAATAGTCAACAGGGCACCAAATTCAAGGTCTGATAACACAGATCACTCAGAGCATAGAATTTACAGCTCTTGCAATCCTGTGTTCATAATTTCCATACATAGGCTTTAAATCCATTCTTGGAGGGCACCAAAACGACTTCAGATGTTTCCCTTCTAAACATGGGAAGCATGTCCGGCAGAGTCCATCCCTCTACAGTGCATGCCAGATGGTAATTTCCATGTTAGTCTTGCCGTTAGTTAGTGCTCTCCCCCGCCTAGTCGAATTGTTGAAGAAGCAGCTACGCCGGGACCGCTTTGATTAGCTCTTCTAGTTAAATTTTCGATACACCAGGAAAACTCCAGAGCCAATCAGCAGAAAAATCCTGTGATCGTGCCAAACCAGATAGATGTTCCACATCATCAGTCGAATCATGCAGACACATGTGTTCCAATCCATGGGTCTCTCCATAGGGGCTCCCCCTGGCCCAAATTTATGTAAAAAGTTGTTAATTTTATTAAAGCCGCTCACCAAATCCATTTTTTTTCATTTGGATCAAGATTCAGCCAGAAGAACAGCGACACAGACAAGACAGCAAGCTGGGATTCTCAGTTAGGGAGGGTGGAGGAGGGTGAAAGAGGGAGCAGAAGAAAAAGCGACCGTTCTCTCTGAAGGGCAGGAAGAAAGTGGGATAATGGGACTGCTTACACCATCTGCTTACACCATCTGCTTACACTGCTTACACCATCTAGCCAGCTGCGGAGACGGTCGCAGCGGAATGGGAGCCAGAACTGGACCCCCTGGAGGTCCGGGCCCGAGTTTTCATTGTCGGGATCGACGGAGTCCTGGACAGTGGTAGAGCTCGAGCTCAGGCAAGTTTTCTCTGTCGTGTTTCTAATGTCAGTTTTAGAGATATCTTGTCTGGCTCTGGGTGAGGAGAGTCAGGTGCAGCGCACAGCTGCTCCTGAACTCCCTTTGCTGGGCTTTGCCGCTGCCGGCGACTCTAATAACTTGGTTTCTTCTCCTGCTCCTGAGTTCCCTTCTAGGGTCACCGGAGAGGAGCCATCATCACCAGGGGTCGCCTTGGAACCGGGCCCGCCACCTGATGACATCGTGGGTTCAGCCCCCCTGCTGCCTGAGGCCGTTGTGTGGGTCCCTCCGCAGGCCATATCTCCTTGGGTGTGGCAGGCTGGCTTTGGACCCTCATGGGGGCCGCATTCCAGGATCAGCCTGACATGGGTGCTGCGCTCCTGCTCGGACCCATCATGGATACCACGCTCCAGCGTGGGGTCCACCGAGGTTGCAGCACTGGCCCGGTCAGGGTCCACCGCAGGTGCTGCAGAGCTCCAATCGGGAGTCACCACGGGTGCTGCAGAGCCTCAGCCAGAGGCCACCGCAGATGCAGCATTAGCCCGGTTGGGGTCCACCGCGGGTGCAGTGTTGGCCTGGTCGGGGTCTACCGCGGGTGCAGCGTTGGCCCCGTTGGGGTCCACCACAGGTGCAGTATTGGCCTGGTCGGGGTCCACCATGGGTGCAGCTGTGTCCCAAGTCAGGACCACCGAGGGTGCTGCGGACAAGCCTGAGGACACCACAGCCTTCTTCTCCTCCCGGTCCGACGCCATGGGGGTTCCCTCCTTTCGGTCAGGTCACCCGCCAGCAAGCCTCCCGGTGGGCAGGCCGCCTCCTGTGTCAACCCGCCAGCCCTGGTGGCTGAACAGCGCTGGCCGACTGCCGGAGGAACTGAGTCTCTAGGCCAGATGGCCAGTGTTTTCCGGCAGGCCACCGGACGTTCATTGGACTGCCTGCGGGGCCTGGGACTCGGGGTGCTCTCCTGAGCCTCCATGTCTTTGGACTTGGGGGAGTTAATTGCAGGCCCTGGGCGGGGTACTGTGTTCCCTCCTTTCCTGTTCCCCCTACCTCCCACCCGGGTTCGTGTTGTTGTTCCTGTTGGGGTTGGTAGTGGTGGTGGGCGGGGGTCCTTCTTTGTGAATTTACCGTGGGTGTCTAGAATCCACCCCTGGATTTGGGGGGGCTCTGTCATGAACCGAGCCCGTGTTACCCTGTAGGCTCGGTTCTGACCATTCTGGAACTGCTGTCTTTTGTGTTAATAAATGTGTTTGTTGTATAACCGGTATTTAAATCCATTCTTCCTTCCCCTCCTCTGTGTGCTGCGTAATAGCGCACGAGGAGGCTTATGGCAATAAACAACTACACTACCCCCCCCCCCCCCGAAGTCCAAAACACACACAGACAATTCAGACCCACCCCAATTTAGGACCCAAGCCATTCATTAAAAGGACAAAGCGAAATAACATAAATGGCCTAACACATTCACACCAAAACATCTAAAGCTAGTGGGGGCAGGTGGACTGCCGTCCCACTCCACACGGTGAAGCGGATTATTCTGCCGCTTAAACGAAACGAAATGAGAGTCCATATAAAACCAAAATACCTCTGTGTCTCCTAAACTAAAATCAAACACCCACATTAATCCCCAAAACTGCATACATAGAAACAGCAAAACAGTGTAAACACGTGCATCACAAAGCACTTATACTGTACATAACAATCAATTTATGACACACACATAATTCAAACACATGCACAACAGTTAACCTATATACATACAGCTGGAGAAAACAAGTCCGTGGGCCCCCTGGACTGCCCTGTCATCAGTCTGCCCCTGGAGGCAGTCAGCCTCCCGGGCTGCAGCAGGTCACCTCAGCACTGGTGTGCCTCCTCTTCATCACCACCGGCCACTCCGCTCGTCCAGGCCCATGTCCCTCAGTCCCTTCACGGAAATGCCACAGCTTGTTCGGGTGCCCCCACGAACTGTCTGGCAGCTGGAGATGAGCATCCTCCTGTCTGGCCACGACACGTGAGTGTCCCTGGTGCTCCTCCAACCATCGACGTGCCTGTACCTGTTGTGATCGTCTCTCCTCCCAAATCCAGTCCTTGACCCCCAGAGGAGTCACGCTTGGCTTGCAGGGTCTCTGCTTGGCACGTCGTTTCACCGTGCCTGACAGTCCGGCCCCGACCTCTTCTAAATTAGCCACTGCCATCACCATTGTGGTCCCCTGTTCACCGGCCCATTTCAGCCGAGATCCAGGAACAGGTGAAACCAGCTTCTTGTCCCGCCGTGCTGTCCAGTACCCTCGTCCAGAGTGATTTGGGCTCTCGCACAGGGACCTTCCTGTGATGACCCTGGGCGAAATTGGTCTTGCACTCTGTCCAAGGTGCAAGGCAGTTCCTCATCCTACACTGTGCCGTCTACCACTCTCAGGATTGGTTGGTCCCACAATCTACAGCCCGATCACTCCTCCCCAACACCGCTTTTAATGGAAAAGCCCAGACCACAGAGCATGTTGCAGTCCATTATGTTTTCTCCACAGGCTGTCACGGTTAATTCCAGGTCACACATCTCGGCCAATTTGTACCAAGCTATCAGTCTCAGTGTTCCCACCATGGCCAGCCGTCCTTCTCCATAACCACAAAGTGGCGCCTGGTCAACCCCAATCCTGTAATGTGGGGAAAAACATCTCACAGTCGTCCAACCCAACACGGAGCCCACCGCTCCCGCATCGATCAGTAAAGCCACCTCTACCCCGTCCAACTCCACCATACAGTACATGTGTCTGTTGGTGCTCAGGGACACAGTGTGGACAATTGTGGGGGCGGGAGAGTCCTCTTCGTGCCACAGACTTCCTCGCTCAGATCTGTGGCATACCCTGGCGAAATGATGCAAGTGGCCACACTTGCTGCAGTGCTTCGCTCTTGCCAAACACTCTCTGGCTCTGAAACAGCACTTCACGGACCCGCAGCCCATACACATGGGCTTCCCCGGGGCAGGTCTTAAATCCACAGCGTTGGCATCTCCCGCATCTTCTTTCACGCTTCCATCACTGTCTGGGTCCACTACTCATGTGGTAACGGGAAATTTCATCTGTTGACATGACAAATGCTCGGTGAGCAGGTTGCGAGCCAGCTCCTCCTCCAACAGTCCAAAAGGACACACACTAACCAGTAGTTTCAAGTTGGCTATGAACCACTGAATATGCTCGCCCACCTGTTGGCAGTGCTGTTGAAACCCGTTCCTCCAGACGGTGACATCTTCCAGGGCGTGAAAATTGCACGCCATTAGCCTGTCCATTCTTCCCGGGTTCAGCGCCACCATGTAAGCCAGGAAGGCAGCACCCTGTCTCGGCCAGGAAACAGGTGGCCCACCCGGGAACTCCAGAAACAGCCGAACTCCAAACCCACACACTTCCATACCTTCTTAATCCTTTTTCTCCTCGTCACCAAAATGTTATGTCTGATATGGAGCCAAGGATGAGGCCAAGTGTAGAACAGAGCACACATTAACTGAAGAGGCACAGGTGCAACACACAGCCACCAGGCAGAGGGTGGCAAACAGGCCACCCCTCCTGCCTGCAGCCCTTTTATAGTCACGGGTGGTGGCGTGACTGGGAGGCAGAGCCACCACCCCATGCCTCACATTATATTATAAATAACTACACTACAGTATGATCTCCAAATGTGAACAACTAGAACATCTGCTGATAAACTCCAATATCGATTTTATGGGTCTGTCTGAAACCTGGTTATCATCCTGGTCACCTGAAACTGTTGTTACCATGCCTGGCTATAATGTGTTTAGGAGAGTAAGGGAGCAAAGGAAAAGGTGGAGGAGTTCTACTGTGTGTTAAGGACACCTTAAAGTGTAATCAGATTGAATGGTCGAAAGATATGAATCTAGAATGTGTAGGAGTTAACATTAAGTTGTCAGTCAAGATGACCTTCTCTGTTATCTGTTTATACCACAAACCATCCTGTAAAGCAGATTTTTATGACCAATTCAAAGCACTTCTTAATCAATGCAATCCTAAAAATGAATTAATCTTAAAAAATCTAAAAATCATTACAGATCACTATAACCTAACTCAGTTAATAGATAAACCAACCAGAGTAACAAACCAGTCAAAAACCAAAATGGATTTACTTTTCACAAATAAACCTTAAAGAATCTCAGAGACTTATAACCTTGTAACAGGACGGTCTGTCCACAATATAATATTAGCAACAAGAAAACTTCCACAGAAACAGCTTTCAAATCCATTTAAAAGTCATCAGGTAACACAGTAGATTATATAATCCCCCCAAAAAACAACAGCAAAATATAACAATGGCAATAAATGAAACTGAATGTGTCTTGGTTAATTAAGCTTGACAGCTCATGTGCACGATGCAACAGCACAGGAAGTAACCACATAAAGGGGCACGTTTGAAAGTTTATTAAATTGTGAAACACAAGCGCACAGCTGAGGAAACAGTCACTCGCCAGAGGAACCACCCTGTGGAGAGAAGACGAGAGCTGTGAGCGGAGGAATGGAGTAAGGAGAAATGGGCGAGCCAAAATGCTACTTACTTGGGAATCCAGGGAGAACCGGCAGGGACCCAGCGGAGAATAGACAAACCAGTAGGGTGGGGGAGATGAGTTGATGGTGCCAGACTGGGTGGAGATAGGAAGTTGAGGGATGGTGAGATGTGGCAGGAGAGCGCGCGCAGTCCTGGAGACACACACCTGCATGGTGGCAGCAACCTGAGGAAAGAGAAGAAGCAAGGTAAGACAGCTTGTCTAAACTTGTCAACTTATACTTGCTTGTCAGTTTAAGCAGGCAGTATACCCATACGAGCCAGTGTTGAATGCTCGGAGAGAGGCTCCTTAAGTATGCTGGCTGTTGAGCGGGCGCAGGTGTGTCTTCTGCCTCAGGTGCCGTGATGAGTTGATGAATGTGAGGCAGGACGGGAGGGGTGATGTCTCGCTGCCCATGAGAGGGCCCCCCCCTTCTAGGAGTGCCTCCTGGTGGTCCAGAGGGCTTCTCCGGGTGAGCACAGTGATTGGCCCGGAGCATTTTCCTTGTCCAGAACTCGCGATGAGAGGACCCAGGACCGTTCTCCGGGCCGTAGCCCTCCCAGTCCACCAAGTACTGCAGGCCCCGGCCCCGACGGCAAACATCCAACACACGACATACAGTGTAGGCAGGGTGGCCGTCGATGATTGAGTGGATTCTTCACACCCACAAACACGGATTTTGTTCATGGACTTTTCTTCTGCTTTTAACACTGTACACACAGGCACCTTGCTACATCACTTGACAGACCTGCAAGTTCACCCAACATTGATTTTATGGATTCAGAGCTTTTTATATGACAGGCCACAACAAGTGTTTTTAAATGGTTTTACATCTAGCAAGTTGATTTTAAACACAGGTCTTCCTCAAGGTTGTGTTTTATCTCCGGTTCTGTTCTCTGTGTACACAAATAACATCTCCTGTGACAGTGAAGGAATGACTCTTTTTAAATACAGTATGCAGATGACATGGCCTTGGTGGCTCATCTGACAGACAGTACTGCACTGACCCGCTATCAGCAGGCAGTCAACGACCTAGCTCAGACTTTTAATCAAAACTCTCTGGAGTTAAACACCACAAAGACTAAGGAGCTGTGCTGTGGGAACAAAGAGAAACTTTCAACTACTCTCTTTACACCCCTCAGTATCCAGGGTCAGGCTATTGCGCAAGTTCAAGTTTTTAAATACTTGGGAATAGAGATGGACTGTAGCCTGTCTTTTGCACACCATGTTGACTCTATTTATAAAAAAGCACAACAACGCCTCCACCTGTAGTGAAACTGAGGACTTTTAATGTCAGCAGACACATTTGAACTCTGGTTTACACTTCATTAATTGAATCCATTCTCACTTTTAACATTTCATCCTGGTACAGCTCCTTCTTCATCAAGCACAAAACAAAGCTTTCCCGTATAGTTAATCTTGCTAGCAAAATCATTGGCTCACCACAGACACCGTTGTCTGAACTGTATCAGTGCTCTGTGATCAGGAAGGCCACCCAGATCACAGATCTCTTTTCAGTTACTGCCATCAGGCAGATGATATAAAGTTCCACTGGTCCATAAAAACATTTACAAGAAATCATTTATTCCTTCTGCAGTAACAATCCTGAACAAAATCAAATAGTTTTCATGCTTCAGTTAGCAATCAATATTAGTTATCAGCATTTATCTATTAATCACTATTAATTTTTAATAGTTATTAATATTTTCTGCCACATAATTTTATTTGCTGTTTCCTTTTTAACCATGTTTCCTTTTTTAAACTGTTTTTATCCTGTGAGTTTGAACATGTTTTTGAGAGGGATGAATGTGTCATATTGTTGTAGCCGTGTCTAAGAAGAATTTCTGTCACTGACTGGGACAGACAATAAAGCTATCTATCTATCTATCTATCTATCTATCTATCTATCTATGATCCAAGGAGGAGGAGGCGGCTTCGGGAGATGGGGCAGAGAGGACTGGCCGAGAGGGGCTTAATGTGGGCGACGTGGAACGTGGGGTTAACCCGTAGGGATGCGTAGGGACACGTAGGGACATGTAGGGACGCATCGGTCCAGCTATCACCCGAGAGATGGTATATGGCCCTAGGAAGTGGGGGGACAGCTTCTTAGATTTTTCTTTCAGAGGAATCTGTCTTGCTGCCAGCCAGACCTGCTGCCCAATGACTTACTTGGAAGCCGGAACCCGGTTCCTATCAGCAGCAGCCCGGGTGCATTCCGTGGTGTGGGCAAGGGTGGCCCGAGTAGTCCTCCAGACGTGCCGGCAGTGATGAGCATGGGTCCCTACGGATGGAACCATGACCTCCCTCTTGGTCGTGGGTAGAAGAGGCAGCGTATACCCCAACGACTGGGGTGATTCCAGTGGAGACAGCAGAGTTCATGGAGTACTCCACCCAGGTCAGATGTGTGCTCCAGGATGACGGGTTATCAGCTGCTACGCACCACAGGGCGGCCTCCAGGGACTAATTGGCGCGCTCCGCCTGCCCTTTTCTCTGCAGATGGTTTCCAGAGGAGAGACTCACTGTAGTTCCCAAGGTCTGGCAAAAAGCCCTCCAGACCTGGTACGCGGGGTTCTTGTGGTTGGTCCACACGACGATGGGGTGAATCGTCCCCTCTAACCAATGCCTCCACTCCTCCAATGCCAACTTAATGGCAAGCAGCTCTCTGTCCCCCATGTCATAATTCCTCTTGGACGGCGTAAGCCGACGATAAAAATATGGGCACAGGCGGGGCTTCTGATCTGGGGGTGTGCGCTGCGACAGCACAGTGCCAACCCCCGAATCAGATGCGTCCACCTCAAGGACAAACTGGAGCTGCATGTCGACCTGGGCCAAGATTGGTGTTTCCGTGAACAGGCGCAACGGAGGTCAGCTGTGTCAAGGGCAATGCCACCCCACAGTAGTTCCTGATGAACCAGCGATAAAAATTTGCAAACCCGAGAAAGCGTTGAAGCTCCTTACGGGAATGAGGAGTTGGCCAATCCAGCACTACCCTCACCTTGGCTGGGTCGGCAATCAGTCTCTCTTCAGCCACTATGAAGCCCAAGAAGGTGGCCGTGCTTGTGGAGAACTCACACATCTTGGCCTTGACGTAGAGCTGGTTCTCGGCAGCCTCACCCCCAGGATGAGGTCTATAGCACAATCATAAGAGCAATGAGGCGGCAGTGACAATGCTTTCTATTTGCTAAAGACCTCTCCCAAATCGTGATAAGCCTGAGAATGAGGCTGATGTCTGGTGGCTCGACCAGGGGGAGGGAGGCGGACAGAGATGGGGAACACTCCCCTGAATGCATACAGTGAGCCATACAGAAAGGACTCCAGGAGGAGATGGTGTTTTGATCTTGGGTTATGCCTCCGGAGACAAGGGTAACCAAGAACCACCAGGGAAGATGAAACAGGGAGAACCAGGAACGAAAGTTCCTCCCGGTTGTTCCAGCAAAGGAGGATGGAAATCGGCACCGTGCTTTGGGTGACTACCGCGACCTCCCGGCCAGATATGGTAGTGATGCTCTGATCACGGGGCAGTTTACATGTGGGAATACCCACCTGCCTAACAAACTCAGCAGAAACGAAATTACCCTCTGACCCAAGTCAACCAGCGCCATAGTCCTCCTCTCGACCCCTGGCAATTGCACGAGGGCCGAAATTTAAAAATTACTGGGGGGGAGTAGATTTAGTCCCACCCGCCAAACCCCCCATGGTTACTGATGGGCTGCGTCTATTGACTGCTGGCGGCAATTGTCCAGACTGTGGTTCAGTGAACCACAGTACGCACACGTGCCAGCCCTTCGCCTTCACCGCCGCTCATCGTCGGTCAAATGCCGAGAGAGCTCCATTGGCTCAGGCGAAGAGCCGGTGCTGCCAGTGTCAGCAACCACAGCAGGTGCACACTCGTTGCACGGGCGAGAAGAGGACTTGTGCTACTTCGTGCACTCACGGTACCGGTTGTCCAATCCAACTGCCTGATCTATGAGACCGTCGAGAGTCTCCGGGACATGGTGAACTGCCAGATCATCATGGAGTTGAGCATTTAATCCGTGGAGAAATGCACTGCACAAAGCAATCTCATTCCACCCTGAATCAGCTGCTACAACCCGGACCTCCATCGAGTACTCGGTTGCTGACCGAGTGCCCTGGTGGAGCGTCATCAGGCAGCTCATGACATTGCCCTGACTCTTGGTACCGCCAAACGCGCAAGAGAAAGCATCCACAAATTGGTCAAACATGTACTGACGCCCCTCGGCATTATCTATCGTGGACCATGCCCACTCAAGGGCTCGGTCCTTGAGCATCAGTGTAAAGAACTGAATTTTGGCCACGTTCCTAGGGTACTCCTCCCCCGACCTGCTCCAAATACATGCAAACCTGAATAAGGAAGCCCTTACATTTCCCCACCTCCCCCGCATACGGGGTAGGCGTGGGAATGGAGGTGGTACGGCACACCGTAGTGCGGGGAGCAGGCTGAGGAGGTGGAACCTGAAGAGGCGCATTTGTCCAAAGCCTCATCATATTCAAAACCTGCTGCGTCAGCACAGCGAGCTGGTGCTCAGTCGCCGACAAGCAATCCAAAGCAGACAGCTCCTGTAGTGAGGCACCAGCTGAGCTACTGTCCTGGCTGGCTCGTTTTGTCATGGTTAATTAAGATTGACAGCTCACGTGCACGATGCCACAGCACAGGAAGTAACCACACAAAGGGGCATGTTTGAAAGTTTATTAAATTGCAAAACACAAGTGCACAGCTGAGGAGATGAGTTGATGGTGCACCCAGACTGGGTGGAGATAGGAAGTTGAGGGATGGCGAGATGTGGCAGGAGAGCGGGTGCAGTCCCGGAGACACACACCTGCATGGTGGCAGCAACCTGAGGAAAGAGCAGAAACAAGGTAAGACAGCATGTCTAAACTTGTCAACTTATACTTGCTTGTCAGTTTAAGCGGGCAGTATACCCAGACGAGCCAGCGTTGAATGCGTGGAGAGAGCCTCCTTAAGTACGCTGGCTGATGAGCGGGCACATGTGTGTCTTCTGCCTCAGGTGCCGTGATGAGTTGACGAATGTGAGGCAGGACGGCAGGGGTGCTGTCTCGCTGCCCACGACAGAATGGAAGGAAATCACCTCCTCAAATGACTTAAATCACAGCAATGAATTTTTATAACAAAAATCAAAGAGGTTATAGTGGGATTTTCAAAAAAAGGAAATAACAGAAGAAGAATCAGTTTACCGTAGCTCGACTCTGAATGTCTCCAACTAATGAAGACCAGATATCAGCTTCTTAAAATAGCTCTAAAATCAGGTTTAACAACAGACAGACAAAAATTTACATCTGCTAGAAATAAGGGAACACAAACTCTGAGCAAGGCGAAAGCAAACTTTTTTATAACCATTATTGAAAATGCAAAAGGAGATGTCAAAAATTTTGGAATAATATTAACAAACCTACTAATAAACAAAACAGAAAAGATGACAGAGACATGGAACTTAATATTTATAACAAATTGGAACAGAATCCCACGGTCATTGCTACAGAGTGTAACAACTTTTTTCATAAACTCTGCTAGAAATATCTAACTCGTTTAATCCACCTGATCATAATTCTAGTCCTATTAACCCCTCACAGCCAGTTTTTGATATATTAGAAATAATTGAAAACCATCCATCCATCCATCCATCTTCTACCGCTTTTCCGGAGGTCCGGGTCGCGGAGGCAGCAGTTCAAGCAGAGAAGCCCAGACTTCCCTCTCCCCAGCCACCTGCTCCAGCTCTTCAGAGGGGATACCAAGGCGTTCCCAGACCAGCTGGGAGACAGTCTCTCCACCGAGTCCTGGGTCTGCCCCGGGGTCTCCTCCCAGTGGGACGTGCCTGAAACACCTCAAGTGGGAGGCGTCCAGGAAGCATCCTAATCAGATGCCTATACCACCTCAACTGACTCCTTTCAATGTGGAGGAGCAGCGGTTCTACTCTGAGCCTCTCCCGGATGACTGAGCTCCTCACCCTATCTCTGAGGGTGAGTCCAGCAATCCTACGGAGAAAGCTCATTTCAGCCGCTTGTATCCGCGATCTCGTTCTTTCGGTCATTACCCAAAGCTCGTGACCATAGGTGAGAGTAGGAACGTAGATTGACTGATAAATCGACAGCTTTGCCTTAGAACTAAGCTCCCTCTTCACCACAACAGACCGGTACAACGTCCGCACCACTGCAGATGCTGTTCCAATCCGTCTGTCGATCTCTCGCTCCATTCTCCCCTCACTCGTGAACAAGACCCCAAGATACTTAAACTCCTCCACTTGGGGCAGGAGCCTGTCCCCAACCCAGAGAGGACAATCCACCTTTGAAAACAATTGAAAACAAAGTTGCAAATATCATCAGCTCATTGAATAGCTCAAAAACAACAGATGAACATGGTCTTAACACCAAATTTTTAAAAGAAAATGAAGACTATCTCATTTTGTCCAATTACTCATTTAATCAATCTGTCAATCAAACATGCTGTCGTCCCAACTACCTGGAAGGTAGGAGTGGTCAGACCAATTTTCAAAACAGGGAGTAAACCTGATATAAACAACTACAGACCAATCAGCATCTTACCTGTCATCTACAAAATAACTGGAAAATGAGTGGCCACACTATTACGTGAACATCTGAATTATGGAAACACCCCCCTGCATCACGCACAGTTTGGGTTCCGTGTTCACCACTCAACAGTCTGCAATAAGCTTGTTCTTAAAGAAAACTAAATCTTTCTTAGGTAAGTGCAATTGTGTAGGTACTGTGTTTTTAGCTCTGAAGAAGGCGTTTGACACCATTGATCACAACATCATTTTAGCCAAACTTACTCAGTTTAACTTTTCAGAACATGCTATCAAATGGATGAAATCCTGTTTAACTGACAGACAGCAATGTGTAATGGTCAAATGTCAAATCACCATATTTGAAATGTCAAGTGGGTGTCCCACAGGGCTCCATACTTGGCCAATATTATTCTCCCTATACATACCTCATTTTTCTGTATGTTTGTCACACTTACATGTTTCAGATCATCAAACAAATTTAAATATTAGACTAAGATAACACAAGCAAACACAAAATGCATTTTTTTTAATGAAGGTGTTTATTATTAAAGGTTAAAAAAAATTCAAACCTACATGCCCCTGTGTGAAAAAGTGACACACACACACCCGTTAAAGCATTAATTAACTGTGCTTTATGACATCTTTGGAGAGCTGAGTTCAATTTCTCTAGCCACACCCAGGTCTGATTACTGCCACACCTGTTCTCAATCAAGAAATCACTTAAATAGGACCTGCCTGACAAAGTGAAGGAGACCAAAAGATCCTCAAAAGCTAGACATCATGCTGCGATCCAAAGAAATTCAGGGACAAATGAGAAACAAAGTAATTGAGCTCTATTGTAACATGAAATGGATATTAATAAATAATAAATATGATCAGGTATGAATTATTTAATTTATATTGATGTATTGGAATCTGAGCTCAAATCTCATTTCATATACATCAGGAAAAGTTAATAACACTCATAAGGGGCACCAGCTTCTATCTTTAAGAAGCAATTTGATCTTTAATTTCACTTTATACCTGTTTGATCACTCAATAAATTAATCAATAATCAGTCTCAAAAATTTTCTGTGAATTCGATACCTGGGCTTGAAACAGACTCAGAATGAAATAAATTCCCAACAACTTCTCATTTTTAAATATTTATTAAACAAAATGATTAATAGACATTGAAATAATTTCATTAATCATAAAATCAATCTTGTAAATGATAGATTAACAATGTCAATATTTTCGGAACCAGGGTTAAACTGAGAAATGAATTTCTATCAGTTTGAGTTAACAGATTATTAAAAACAACGCAAATTTATGGAGAAAGTTTGCTAATTATGAAAAAGTCCTAAACTAATCTTAAGAAAATAAAAACGGAATTTTAATGAAAAGGAGAGTTATGTTAAGGGCTTCTTAATTTGCATCTGATTAGATATATAAATTAGTACCGAACCTCAAGTTTAATTCAGCAGATGAATTAAAGTTTTTCAGCTCACGTGATCCTCAGTGATGGCAGTTCTGTCGTCCCTTTTCAGCCCAAGACTTTGTGGATGTGAGGGAAATATCTGCCAGCAGATACTTCAAGGGCTCACAGCTCGACCTTTAGATTCAAGCGGTCGAAGGAGGCTGGATTCTGGGCTGTATGACCCACAGTTGAAACGGGTCTTAGCCAGATGGTGCCGACGTCTCTTCAGAGTGATGTGGGACAGCTGTGTGTTGATCCTACAGCTGCACGTTATGTGGGAGCTGCGTCTTTCTTCAAGAGGTCTTCGGTAATAATTAAAAGATATCTAATCCGATTTCAAATTAGAAGAGAAACTTTCGGACTTTAGATAAAAATAGTTTCTGGGAGGTGCTTGCTCAAGAAAAATATTATAAAAATAAAGTCAAGATTAAAGTTTACCTTAAAATTAAACAAACGGCGGTTTTACAGAAAGTTTAACAAAAAGTGATAAATTAAGAATTGGAGTTTGACTCCGATTAAGAATTGAGCTCAAAGAAAAAGGAATTCCTAGGCATTTAAGAGAAGAAGAAAATACAAAGTTACATAAACAAATTATCTGCTGTGTTCAGAAAAACGACATGTGCTCAGACAGTCCTTTGTTCTTCCTTGCTGTGTGTAGACAATGGAGGAGATCAGAAAAAAGGGAGCAGGCGAAAAGAGAATCCGGAGCAGAAAGAGCTACGAAAAGAGTCTCTCTCCTTTTTATAAGCTCTGTTGAGTTTCGCGGGATTCCGGCCTGACCGGAATCTCAGCCAATGAGCGTCCTTCGTGGGCGGGCTCGATGAACCTTTAGTCCAATAACAGGCCTTGTCTGTGAGAGACCAATAGGATGAAGAAGCTGGGGTTCTATGAAGACTGGTGACACATGATATCAGTCCACAGGAATACACAGTTTTAAATGCATTGGAATGTACTGTTACAAACTTATGTATAACTAAACTAACCTTAGTGTATCTTATAAGCAGTGCTTCTAAATCAACATGCAGGAATAAACATTCATTTAACATCAACATGCATATATATATAAAATCACAGATTAATGCATTTCACACATATTATTGATTTTCCACATCAAACACATCAGAGTCCATCTGCATTTTCATAGTTCTGAAAAGAATGAAGGTTTAGAATTGAGTTTGTAATAATGTACTTTAAAGTTGTTTAAATCCAGCATGTCCACAGTTTAAGGAAATTAACTGAGTCGTGGATCTGTGTAGGTTTTATGGGGGCAATAAAAGTGCAGCCGGACATTGGGGAAATTCCTTAGGCTGGTTTTAACAAAAGGGGATTTCAGCTGTGGCCTGGGGGAAGAAAATCCATTTATTTGCGTTATTCCTGGATGAAACAAAAATGTTTTTAAGCAGAAGAATAATTGTTGCTGAGCCAAAGTGAGATGATGCTACACTATCATTCTGGAAAAGGTTATAAAACCATTTCTAAAGCTTTGGGACTCCAGCAAACCACAGTGAGAGACATTATCCACAAATGGCAAAAACATGGAACAATGGTGAACCTTGCTAGGAGTGGCCGGCCGAACAAAATTACCCCAAGAGCACAGCGACGACCCATCCAAGAGGTCACTAAAGACCCCACAACAACGTCCAAAGAACTGCAGGCCTCATTTGCCTCAGTTAAGTTCATGACTCCACCATAAGAAAGAGACTGGGCAAAAATGGCCTGCATGGCAGAGTTCCAAGATGAAAACCACTGCTGAGCAAAAAGAACATAAAGGCTCATCTCGGTTTTGCCAGAAAACACCTTGATGATCCACAAGACTTTTGGGAAAATACTCTATGGACTGACAAGACAAAAGTTGACCTTTTTGGAAGGTGTGTGTCCCATTACATCCAGCGTAAAAGTAAACAGCGTTTCAGAAAAGGAACATCATACCAGCAGTAAAATATGGTGGTGGTAGTGTGATGGTCTGGGGCTGTTTTGCTGCTTTAGGACCTGGAAGACTTGCTGTGGTAAATGGAACCATGAATTCTGCTGTCTACCAAAAAAATCCTGAAGGAGAATGTCTGGCCATCTGTTCGTGACCTCAAGCTGAAGCCCACTTGGGTTCTACAGCAGGACAATCATCCAAAACACACCAGCAAGTCCACCTCTGAATGGCTAAAGAACAATGAAATGAAGACTTTGGAGTGACCTAGTCAAAGTCCTGACCTGAATCCGATTGGGATGCTGTGGTATGACCTTAAAAAGGCGGTTCATGCTTGAAAACCCTCCAGTGTGGCTGAATTACAACAATTTTGCAAAGGTGAGTGGGCCAGAATTCCTCCACAGTGCTGTAAAAGGCTCATTGCCAGTTATCGCAAATTCTTGATTGCAGTTGTTGCTGCTACGGGTGGCCCAACGACTTATTAGATTTTGGGAGCAATCACTTTTTCACAAAGGGACATGTAGGTTTGGATTTTTTTTCCCTTAATAACACCTTCATTTAAAAACCACATTTTGTCTTTTCTTGTGTTATCTTTGCCTAATATTTAAATTTGTTTGATGATCTGAAACATTTAAGTGTGACAAACCTACAAAAAATGAGAAATCAGGAATGGTGCAAACACTTTTTTACACCACTGTATGTAGAGTTTCTGACTGACCACTTTCTTCAATGGTACAAAAAGAAGAACTGTGCCTTCCCAAGCAAAATTATCTTCATGCATGACAATGCACCATCTCATGCTGCAAAGAATACCTCTGTGTCATTGGCTGCTGTGGGCATAAAAGGAGAGAAACTCATGTTGTGGCCCCCATCCTCCCCTGACCAACCCTATTGAGAACCTTTGGAGCATCCTCACGCAGAAGATCTATGCGAGTGGGAGGCAGTTCACATCAAAACAGCAGCTGTGGGAGGCTATTCTGACATCTTGCAAAGAAATTCAAGCAGAAACTCTCCAAAAACTCACAAGTTCAATGGATGCAAGAATTGTGAAGGTTATCAAAGAAGGGGTCCTATGTTAACATGTAACTTGGCCTGTTAAGATGTTTTTGATTGAAATAGCTTTTGATTTCAGTAAATATGACCTCCTAACACTGCAAATTCAACAAATTACCATTTTCAGTTCTTTACAACCAATAAAATATTTTATAACTCTGTTGTGCAGAATAATTTGGAATAGTGTATTTTGAGGGTTTTTTTTTTATTTTTGCAAAAAAAATAGTTATCATTGGGAGGTTTGTTCAATGACATTTGAATTATGCTCTAACGGTTGATGACTTTAAAATTATACTGACTGTCATTTGCATCAACTATTTAGGAAAATCAGAGACAAATATCATTTGCATAATTATTTGGAAAGTGGTGTAGACGCGATTTTTACTGACCAAAAGCGCACTGTGACAAAATGCTCAGAAATAACAATGCGGCAACATTGCACTGGTGCCAGACTATCTACAGGCAATTGGATGGAGTGACGCAAATCGTGAAGAGCAAACTATGTGCCGACATAAACTAACACATAGGTGCAAAACAGGAAGTGCAGTACAAATGCCTCCTTTAGACGTTCATATTAGGGCCCATAGAGTTTTTGAAAGGTAAATTTTAAAAAAATATTTCTCTAGTGTGAACAAGTTGACTTTTTAATAGTGTATCTTTCTTTTGATTTGTACAAAAACCACCTATTATTGAAAAACTTGCTCAACATGTTAAAAAAGTGAAACAAATGAATCAACATGCGAAAAACATATTTGTATTGATGTGGGATTTTATTGAAATAATTAGTTTTGTGGGGCTAGTTTTTTTTTTTTTTTGAGAAAAGTTAGCAAACATACTATTACACTAAACTATTGGACTGTCAAATTGAAGGTTTATAAGCTCTTTCTGAAATTGATTTTAGAAGTGGTTTCA